>CAIGRB010002946.1:7455-18931 GCA_903798255.1 Fraxinus quadrangulata | reverse complement strand
CGTTGCCTGTTGTTACGGCGGAATAGTGCATTCGAGCGTTATCCTTTTGTGGATGCTCAACAGGTGATTAGGTTTACTCCGAACCTCTAAGTGTTCGGCTGAAAAATCAGTTGTGTTCATTTTATTTAGCAGATTTAATTACTGTTAATTTTAAGTTTCTTTTGTCTTGATTCTAATATCTATGGGTCTTGGCTCCTTTCATATTTGTTATCCATGAGAGACCTCAGATATCGCTATGAATTAATGAAAAAAGTTTGGAATTTTTATATGGTTGGAGAGGATAAGAGACACGAGTGTGCCTAACATATTGACAAGCTTGAGTTTGCTTGCACTCCTCTTGCTGATTATCCTCAAAGATGTACAGCCCATCACACACCCTAGCATTGTCAATCATCCTTGTCGAAGGTAAATCCTGAAATTCACAACCATAAGATGTAAACATAGCAATATAATTTGAATATTTAGTCATTTTGCTAATTGGATATTTGAATGGTTCCAATTCCAGCGACTGATGATAAGGATCTGTTAGCAATTTTAATTTTTTTATTGTTGTAACATGGCTTATAAGTGGAAAATAATATTTGTTGGCTTGTCATATGGTCTGAAGCTCTTAAATCGATGATCCTAAAACTTTGGTTGGTTGAAATTACATTTAAGGCATAAAAATATTACCTTTCTAGGCTACCGAAGCAGTGCGATTTGGGGGCTTGAGTTTGTTGCTTTGTGTGTAAGAATTAGTTTGCAGTTATTCAAGTTGCTCCTTGCTGAAATCGGAGCTTTTTTTAGGACCTGTAGCATTCTTATCCTTCTCCGAAGTAACTGATAAACCACGGGCTTTCTCATGGTTTTTTCTGGTGTTGAGCTTTTTCCAAATAGTTTCCAATTTGGTGGTTTACCATGTGTCTCCCAACATGCCTCTTGAGTGTGCTCGTGAAGTTGACAGTGATCACACCATGGCCTCTTTCCTTTTCTGTTGCCTCAAAGAGGTCCATTGTTGTTCGAAAAATTACATTTTCTGTTTGTAAACAATGCCGATTCAGTATTGGACAGATCTATAGTAGTGTTTTCTTTGGGTCTTCCCATCATCACCCTTCTTGTACTCACCTCGTGCCTAACTTCTGTAAAAGCCTTCTCGACGTCTAGTAATGGCTTTGATCCGAGGATTCGATCCCTCACTTCATCCAAATCTTTGCTGAGGCCATATAAAAAATCAAACAGTCTCTCTTTGTTTAACATTTTCTTAAATTTCGTACTATCTTCATTGCATTTCCAGCTATAGTCCGAAAGAGATCTAAATCTTTCCATAAAATCAATAGGTCATTATAATATTTAGTAATGGAATTATCACCCATGTTTTTTCCTATCGGCAAATTTAAGTTCGAAAATTTGTGCTGAATTTCCAAGATCAGAATATGTTTCAGCCACTGCATCCCATATTTCCTTCATCGTTTTGTAATAGAGGTAGGTTTGATCGATCGTGGGCTCAATAGAATTGATCAACAAGCCTTCACCATTGAGTTTGTTGACCTCCATTTCTTATAATTTGCCAAATATGCTTGTGGAGCCTTTGCTTAACCTGTGATGTGATCAAGCCTCATCTTTCCATCGATGACCAACATAGCGGATTGGGACCACCCCATGAAATTAGGTCCTTTTGATTTCGTAAGAGTGACCTACAGAGAGTGCGAATTGGCTGGGCTGTAAAGAGTTGCTTAAGCCATTGAGTTTGCCATGTAGGAGAGACTTTCGGAATATCCTATTGTTGGTGCATCACCATTCATGGCCTGAGTAGTTATTCCGGTTGAGAAGAACTAGCTCTGATACCATATAAGAATTGAAATGAATATATCTAGATGATATTATAAATTAGAAAATGATCCTCTTTAGTGGTGCAAAGGACAAGAGTGAGGTAGTCTCTGTTGAGCTGGCGGCCACAGTGTGAGGGTTCGATTCCTGCCTCTTACAATATTTGGAATTGAACTCTTTATGGGCACCAGTTTAGTTCAGTGGTGCAAAGGTTAAGAGTGAGGTAGTCTCTGCTGAGCTGGCAGCCGCATTGTGAGTGTTCAATTCCTGCCTCTTACAAGGTTTGGAATTAGACTCTTTGTGAGCACCAGTATGACAGCTCTTGTACCCTGGCCTGCTGAGGTATATCCCGCGATTTACCTCCTCCACAATGCTCTAGGGACAGGGCGGTAGGGGACCCTCAAGATTGGGTTTCAACCTTTAGAAAATGATCCTCTTTAAATAGCGGAGAAATACAACTAAGAGCAATCTAATCCCAACTAATCAGCAACTAATCCCATAGAATAAGGGATTTGAATGTAAAATAAATACAACTTGATTCTACTCCTAAATCTCAATCGAACTAGTAATTAATTTTCCAATAGCTTATCTACAAAATATTTCAATATACACATAAAAAAATAATGTTATTTATAACCAGTGATGCTACAGTATCAATTTATATGACATTATGTGATATATTTAATTAAAGGTGATTATCCATTTGATTTTACCATTTCATTTAATGATACTTACACTCTATTTGGAGATCATTTCATTTTCATTTTTAAAAGAAGATAGACAGTTGCATAGGAATGGGCACTATTCACTCGTTTATCTTTGACATAAAAATTACAACAAGCTTCAAGAAAGATTCTTTCTCATTTTCCCTTTTTCCTTTTTTTACCTCCAACCTACCAATAATAAACAATCAATGGTAAAATTCACTTTTCATCAACCGATTTCTTTCTCAACCCACCGAATGACCAAACAATGTTTTCGTTTTGAAATTGCTACGGTCCACCATCGACACACACCATTTTCAAAGAGGTCAAGTGTTCTTTTACCACTCTCGATCTCTCTCCAATAGTACACTACTTACTTCAAAAATAGACTCTAACAGTTGGTTATTCGCAATTGAGAGAAGCCCAAACATCATAAAAATTAATCGGTCTACTTCCAGATGCCCTTGAACGAACGATTACCTACTGCTCATGGATCCTTACTTCCCTCAGGTCAGTTTGCACATTATAAATTTTGATTTTTATTTCAGTTTTAAGGTTATACTTCATGCATTAAAGGTCTTTCTTCCCCTTCTCTGTACTACGTTGTGGTTGCTGATGCATTTTCATAACACAACTTATCCACGCAGGTTAGTTACCACCAACAAGCCAGCTCGTCCACATGATCCAAAGTGAAGAACGATGAAGGCTATTGTAAAAATGCTAGATGGAGTCCGACCATCATAAAGGTGTTCATCGCGGCCTACGAAACTGCCATCGCAGAGGGTCACCAACATGGCGGTGCTTCACGAAACACAGGTGGAAACATGTGATGTTCTTGTTTAATACCATGTTCGACTGCAATTGGAGTAAGCAGCAGTTGCGAAACCAATGAGACTACATGAGACAGGACCACCAATGTGCGAGGGAGTTACTTAATTGTACCGAGCTCAAGTTTAACAAAACAACCGGACACATTAGCGCTGAGGAGGAATGGTGGTGTCGGAAAATTGAGGTTGCTCTTCTACTTATGTTTCTTTCACTGTGCACATGTTAATTCGGGATTCAATTGCTTGCATTTTCGTTCTTGAAGCTTCTGCTTAGAGTCCCTACCAATTAAAATTGATTTATGTTTACTTTCATTGAATTGCATATGCAGTTATTTGTTGAGTTGAAATTGAATTAGGCATAAACGATTATTGTACCAAGTAGATTCCTAGGTTATGCGTTTCACTTGCACTTCATGTACACAAGTTAGGCTTATTCCAATGTCGAGCATGCGTATTTCGGTTTATGTTGTTGATGAGCTACATAATGTGTTTTATTACTAAATAGTGTCTATGACGAACTCCTTTTTTTTTTTTTTTGCAATGTTGATGTAGGAGAACAACAACTACAAGGATTACAAGGAAAAAGATGTTAAAGACATCTGTCTCCGTTATCGAACAATTTTCGAATACACCTTTTCGGATACATCTATTTCCATAACACTGACCAAGTTGTACAGGACAGGGTTCGATTTGTTTGAAGACAGCAGTATAGAAAACCTTCGCAATGCTTTTCTTGTACACGATGAGGTAGTGGCTCAAGTGACGATACATTGATCGGTAAAAATAAATTGAGCATGGATGTTTTACGCACTCATAGTGGGGATAAATGTAAGTCTGCGCTCGAGCAAACAAAATGGGAAGCAGTGCCATCGAGGAAGTGTCAGCGAAGATCAACAACATCATACGGTCGGGTCGGAGTGATGCAAAGGGATGAGTCGAAAAATTGATGTCAACTAGCAAGCTACAGTAGAAAATCGAAAAGTATCATTAATATGCATGCTTGTGGCGCATAAAAGTATCGGGGACATTCTCGACGTGATGATGGACGTTGAAGAAAAGATGGATTGGGTGCAGTACGCTTTCGATGAAAACAAGAAGGCAGAGAAGAAGTCTATTTTTTAGGACATTCGTTAATTTCAATGTTATGTATGTACTCATGTCGAGTTGTGTCGTTCATGCTCTGTCCGGACATTAGTTGAAATTTTTTTCGGTTCCCTTTAGTATTTTTTTTTCCTTGTTCTTTTTCTATATGTACCTATGTTTGAATATTTTGCACTTAAAACGGGACCCTGACCTATGTTCATTATTGTAGCCATATTTGTTACATGTTTTACAATTGCAAATAGTAACTGGGACCTACTTCCATGTGCAATATTAATATTTAATGTACTTCTGAGTTGAATGACTTGTCAGGCTTCGATTGACAAGTCTTGAATTTGAATAATTAATTCTCAATGGGAGCTCCCTACATTCAGCTATAAATTGGAAGTCTGGCTGTGTCAAATGTACATACAAATACTACACAAATATTGCCACATACCATTCAAGGTTTCAACTCCTTGCCAGTTTTACAATTGTTGTGAGCCTTTTGGATAAATGAGCATCATCGTGCAATGGAGGACTTGGACTTAGATTGCCTCCTTTTGTCATGGTCGAATTCTAAAGACAAAATCAACGAGGAAGACTATTTGACAGAGCTAGAATAGGATATAATGGAATGGTTGTGGTAATACCAATTATTGGAACGTGACGTGAAGAACTACTATCGCGAACAACGCCAACGGATTTGGAGATATCCTTTCACTATAAACGGACACATGTTTATGTTAAAGGCAATACAAGGTAGCAGCCAACTCTGCTACCATGAATTCCGAATATGCTCAGCAATGTTGAGACGTTTTGCACATATTCTTCGTGACGAGTATGGACTTAGGAGTGGCGAGGATGTTGACGTGTACGAGCAGGTAGGTATGTGTTTGTGTATATTAGCTCATGGGAAGGGGTACGCAAGTACAAACGTTATTTAATCATTCATTGCTGACCGTATGCCACTACTTCAAGGAATAAACTTTATAGGGTGCAAAGGAATATTGAAGTAGAATATACTTGCAGCTTATGATTTTAATTTATACTTCACGTTCGTACTGGCGGCACCACTGAAAATACGCATGACGCTCGCATTTTAGCTCGTCGATTCATAGCTCGGACATTTGTTTCCCATTTTCAAAACTTTCGAGATGAAGCAACAGGTCATGTACGAAAAATTCGAAATGCTCGTAAGAGGTTCAATTTTATGCACTCATTATGTAGAAATGTAATTGAACGTGCATTTAGTGTATGGAAACAAAGATGGAAAATACTTGACCGTATGGCATGCCATTTGTTTCCAACACAAGTTGCAGTTGTCGTGACAACAATGGGTGTACACAACTTCTTTCGATAAACTGGAGTTGTTGATGAGGCATTTATTAAGAGTGGAGACAAACCCAAGCGCTTCAGAGATGAAACTACCGAATGAGGACGATGAAATTGCAGCCAAGATAAATGCAATTGAATTGCCATGGAGCGAGTGGGACCGACTTCACGATTATATGGCATAGCAACATTGAAAACGTGATAGGTGTGAAATCCACTTGGATACATTATCATCGCTCATATTTCCTTATGATTGATGTAGATTTACATTACACATTTTTTGTTGCACGTTAAAAACTACAAAAATATTCTATGTTCACATTTTGTTCCTAAAAAGAAAAAACATGAAATACAAATAAATAAACAAAAAGAAAAAAAAAGTGTAAGTTACACAAAACCCTACTTTTCAAGATCCATATTCAAAAATCAAATCTCAAGTTTCATTTTTCAAAAATCAGATATTTTATATTTAATTAAATATTAATTATACAATTTTCATCCCAAACCCTAATCAATTAAATCTCACTTTTTCTCCTCCTCCATCTCTCTCTCACCACTCTCCCTCTTCTCCCATCCTCTCTCGCACGTTTCCCTCTTTATGTGAGTTCTATTCTCGTCGCCGAAGATCACAGCTTCATCTCCCTTGCACATGGCAGTCGTCGGTGCTGCCATTGTTCTTCTTTTTTAAATTTTTTTTTGATGCGGTGCTGTGTAGTGGTAGTTTGATGGAGCTATGTGCGGTGGTCAGTGCGGTTGTGGTTGGGCGTGGTGCTGTGCGCAGTGGTTGGTTTGGGTGTGGTATGGTTTGCGGTGGTTGGGTGCGGGTTGTTTAGTGGTGCAGGTAGTTGTTGGGGGTTGCAAAATAGTGGTGGTGCGTCTGTTGGTGGTGGTGGGGATGGTGCGTTTCTGACTGTGGTGGTGCATTTTCTAGCGATAATGGTTGTGCGTTTCTGTTGGTGGTGGTGGTGTGGTGTGGTGTTTGTGGTGGTGGTACTGTTGCGGTTCTGGCAGCGTGAGGGTGTGGTTGTGGCAGTTGTGGTAGTGTTTGTGGCTGTGGTTTGGTGTATGTGAGTAATTATCTAGTCATCTGTGACAAGTTGTTGTGACGAATTATTTGATTGATTTGTGACTAAGTATTGGTTGAGGATCGAGATGGGGTGGGGTGTTTGGTGTATGTGACCGATTATTTGATTCATTGTGACTCATTATTAATCTGTGACCTTAAATTTTGATAATTTGTGACTAAAAAATAATGTGACCAAGAAATGATAAAATATGTGATCTATCGATAAATTGTGATCTATAATTTTTTTGATCCATGATCAATGAAGTAAATTGTGACTTATAAAAATTTTAATTTGTGACCTCGAAATAATTTGTGACCAACAAAATTTCTAATTTGTGATTGTAAAATAACTTGTGGCATTTCAATTTTTTATTTGTGGCCGATGAACAAATTGTGACCTATAAACTTTTGGAATTGTGACCGTAAAATAATTTTTTTACCTATAAAATTTCAGATTTGTGATCGTAAAATAATTTTACTTATAAATTTTCTGATATGTGACCGTTGATTAAATTGTGACCTATAATTTTTTTGAATTGTGACCGTAAAATAATTTGTGACAAGTAAAATTTGTAACAAATAAGTAATATATGACCAATTATATTGAATTTGTATCAAATTATATGAAATTGTGATCTTAATATATTTAATTAATAAAACATATATTTAATTAATTTATAAATAAAAATTTAAAAAATTTTGAAATTTGTAATTTTAAACTTGATGTCTTAAATTTGAAATGTATAAAATTAAACCTCTTAATTTTGAATTTTTCCAAAAAAAAAAACCTATTCTGTCTCACGCCATTCTTGCGACGTTAGTTAGTACCACAAAATTACAAACAACAATTGTTTTGTACTTATAAATGTGAATGACCGGACAAGCGATAAAAAAGCCACAGAAATAAGGCTCAAAATGTGCTTGGCAAAGTCAAAAAGTGTCATGCTATTATAGGATAACACAAGCATGAATGAGTAGGTGCAAAAGGAGAGGGTAGAAGTGGAAAATGAAAAGATTGCAATCGCGTACAATGAAAGGCTGGGAGGTGTGCCCTAATGGACTGTGCCCGTTCCTGTGCAACGTTTCTTTTTTTTCTAAACATGAAAAAGAAATGAGCTCCAAACAGAGGCTTTATGTCACCTAATTTAATATTATTATTAAACTAATGATTATAAATAGCATTACTTCCCATAAAAATATAAAGGCATTAGGTGAATTACATTCGTAGAGGTTACGAAATGAAACACGTCACCCATAAATGAAAAACCAACAATATTTTGGCATTATCACCGACCTTCGTACATATATAAAGCATAGCTATGGAATAATTCTAATGGAAAGCCAAAAATAAAAATGGAAATATGAGCAAACGAACCATAATTTCTTCATCTCTAATATATTGTCACCACATAACACCATTTCACAACTGATATCAAAATATGAGGGCCCAACTCACATACTACAATATCCATAACTTTATTACTTTACATACTCCGACCAGTACTGTTTATAAGCAGAAGTAATGTAACGGCATTGGCATCATGATATCAGAAAACGCCGTTACTGAGATGGCCATTTATGATCAAAAGAACACTGGAGAAATTCGTAGCTCCTACTTTCTTGATTTGAGAGCCTCTTGAGTTCATCATAATTGATGGAAGATTTGTCTTGTATTGAAGATATTGTCTTTGCAGATTCAGAACCTAGCAAGAAGTGTGCTTTTGTGGAAACGGAATCGCCAGAGCTGCTGCCTTTCTCACAAGTAGCATTAATTGCAGCAGTATCATGCTTTTTAGTGTTCGCAAATCGCCCCCCACAACCTCTGGCTCTCCTCATGGCATGTAAGTGCCGAGATTCATGCTGATAAGGCTGGTAAACAAAAGAGCGGAACTCTAAAGCTGTGAAGACGACTGATATAAATTAGATAGACTAGCTCAAAACTAGATCATGTTATGTTCAACATGAATTCGATGTTGCTCATAACCTTGTGCATTTACATTCTAGGATATATAGATTTTCTTCCTGATATAAAGTGTCACCATTGAACTAAACAATTTAACATGCTTATCGTTTCCAACAATTTTTCAACCACTTAAAAGTAGACAGCATTAGAATACCGCTTGTTATATATGAAGAAACTACAATCCTATACGTATAAAAATCAGACATATTTAGTAATCAAGCATGACTAAGAACCCAAGGGTAAACCGAACCTTTCTAACTTTAGTCACTTTATTTTCCAGTTCAGCCTTTGCCCGCCATCGTCTTCTCCTCATAATCCCATGGTACTGTTTGGCATTCACATAAACGGGCTCCTCTGACATTACAAAGGGCAAAACCATTCTATCGTGATGCATCTTCTGGAGGCTTGGTTGCACCTAAAGGAAATTAAGCATTGAACAAAAGATTTGTTGAGGGAACTTTGATGCTAAATATGCCTGATTTAGAAAGAAAAATCTCAATTAACTAAAGAATATCACCATTCCATCGTGTTGCATAGAAGACTTTGAAATTCTCATTTTGTAGGTTTTATAAGACTGTTTGCAAAATTCATGTTTTTGAGAGAGTTTAAAAAAGAGTGTGTTCCCACATCCCTCATCCATGCCACTTTGATACAGAAATCACGCTACAAAATGAAATATCTAAAAACTATTGGTTTTAAGCTTCCTTTTATCACTGAACAGGTGTTGAATTCAGTAAACAGGGGACTAGCTAAGGATCAAGCTCGCTGAGATTGAAACGATAATATCACATGATTAATAATCTTATGACATTTGAATTATACTAAAAATATCAAAAAGAATAGTAGTTCAAATTCTGCAAAAAACTGGTCAGTGCTGTAATCCTAGTGAGTCACAGTGATAGTTGTCATACAATTTCTCACAGAAAAGATCAACTAACAACACATCATTGAAGCAATATGCCATAGCATATACAACATTTATCATCCAAGCAACCAATTGGAGAAGTCCATGTTAACTGTTAGCTCCATCACAATTATTCAACTTCCCAAATCATGGAAGCAAATATGAGTGTGCTCAAATAGTTGGCGGAGGAGGGAAAGGAAACTGCAAAATTGGTAATTATTCTTAGTGGTAAAATCTGATCATCTTCACCAGTTCCAAACTTGTAGAACTGAATACAGCAGCAGATCTAATATTAATTATATTCAATGCATTTCAAGATTAGCTGCAAATGGACTTCAATATTAAATGCAAACAGAAAAGATGCTGCAGGTTATATACCGGTGGCAGACCAGTAAGTGGCGTAGTATCCCCGAAGTATGGTTCTGAACAAAAATATATAGGACGTGCCTGGCAGACAATGGGAATGTGATTAATTAAGTAAATATTTTAAAACTCATCTTCATCAGCCATATAAAAAAATGTTGAGAAACAACAGAAAATAACCTGCCTATATGAGCTTTACTGCTAGTAACTTCACATGTAAACATATTATCCAAAATAAATGCTTACAATTGAGCTGCCATAACAATCTTCCTGAGATTTGGCTCTTAAATGTACACTTACTGTTGAAGGAAATGTGGTGGCAACATTTTCATGTTCCTGGCTGCACTTTTTATCTGAACATTAAAATAACTATTTCTCAGTATCAGCATAGATTGTATATAAACTTTTTGGATGCAGAAAATGAGCTCTCAATAGCAATCATAGAAGAGCATATCCTTCAACCTTAACTATTGATTAGTGCTTCATTATAGTTAGGAAGATGTTAAAGGGAAGGAGATAACTGTATTTAAAAATAGAATATGAACTTTCGATTTTTTCACTTCCTTTTGAGGTGGCTAAACCACTTAGCTATTAACATTGCAAAAATTCCCTTATATCATGCCTTCATAAACATAAACTAACAATGAAGACTGCAATCACGAAACAAAATATAAAAATAAAACAGAACAAAACAAAACGAAATGGATAAGCTAAAACAATTATCTACTCGTGTGGAAAAGTGTGAATGTGAAAACATGGAAAGCATACGTTTGACAAATGTGTAGATCGATTAAATACCTGAATTTGGCATTCCGATAGTTATCATTTCTGTAAGAGCATTACGTCCTCTATCTATGTCACCATATGCTAGGAATTTGCAATCTTTGATCCCCAAACGAGCGTTCGGTTCCTTCATTGAAGTCATATTTGATGTGTTCTTTGGCAATGCATTTGGTGACACAACATTGTCTCCAAAATCATGCCACCAATCTTGTGAACCATTGATATATAAATTACTATCTTGTGGATCATAATTGAGCCGTTCTCTTCCATCTAGCTGTTGCCTCATGCTGCCACCTTAGTATCGAAAGGATCAAAAAAAAAAAAAAAAAAAAAAATAATTATATTTAGCTTTGCGAACATAGATTTGATATCAGTATTTAGGATGGAGAGACTTGCATCATATACTTCATGGAACACATAAATTTAGCGATGTAAACATACATTTGCTTAGCAGCCAATAAATGTAGTTTAAAATTTTCAACTATACACTTGCTGAGATTTTTACTAGCAGACAATCATAGTAGATTTTATCTATATATTATTATGTTTTTTTATGACAGGACACACTGTTAGGTAATAATGAAGGTTTATGTATAGAAATATATAATCGGCATGAAAAAAAAAAAAAAAAAAAAAAAAAAAAAA
>CAIGRB010002914.1:44398-57344 GCA_903798255.1 Fraxinus quadrangulata | reverse complement strand
AAGAATTTTAATATGTCATTGACCCATATTTATATTAAACTCTATGTCATCCAACATACCTAAGGACACAAGATTCCTCTTCAAGCCAGGGACATATCTAGTTCCCTTAAGAAACAAAACATTACCATTTTCTAGCAACAGTTTTATTGCACATATTCCTTTAACTTTACAAGTGATGTCATTTCCCATAATGACCTGCCCACCAATGGTCTTTGTAAAATCCAAAAAACTGTTTTTGTTAGGGACACGTGTGAAAAGAACACCATGAGTCTAAGATCCATTCATCACTCAGTTGTCTTTCAATATTAACTAGGACTAAGCTATTTTCAGTTTCAAATTTTGCTTTATTATACACTAAAGCATTACTCCCATCCTCAAACTTCTTATCTTTCAAGTCATTTTTCTTTTTAAAACTATCTTTAGCAAAATGTCCCAACTTTCCACAGTAGTAGCACTTCTTACCTTTAGCATTTGTTTTTTACTTATGCTTGTCATTAAACCTATTTCTATTTCTAGTAAAGGGTTTAAAATGATAGTTTGATTTTCCAAAACTTTTTCCCTTAGCCCATAAACCATCTCCAATGTGACTATTTCCAGATTCAGATTTATCTCTAAGGCCTTATTCCTTAAAGCATCTATTATAATGTTTGTAGTGAGGTCTTCCCTGCCATACTCTAGAGTAACCTTGATATCCTTATATCTGTCACTAATAGAGTTTAACAGAACAACATCCATCTGATCTTTTGAAAGTTTTTCATCACAGTTGGCTAAGTCTTAGGTAAGTTTTGTAAATCTATTTAGATTTTCATCCAAATCAGCTAAAAGATCCATTTTGAAAGAGAATTTGTTTTAATAAGAAGCACTTATTTGGAGTGATTTTAATCACATACTTGGATTGCAGCTTGGTCCATAATTCAGAGGCGGTTTTAGTCTCACCTATACTTCTTATCGCATTTTCAGACAAGTATAAGAAGATAGTACTCCAAGCAATTTCATCTAATTTAGTTCTTTTAGCAAGAGGTAATTCAGCAGGCCAATTATCAGTCAAAGCTCTAACACATTTCATTTGCATCAAAATAGCCTTCTTTTTTTTACTTTACATATTGAAATCAATCTTACCATCAAATTGACTTACTTCAAATTTTGCAGTAGCCATGTTATACCAGAACGAGGATCACAGATAAGAAAAATAGTTTTCACAAGTTCACATTGAGCAGTAATAAGAGCACAATATTGTTACACAAAGAACCACAGTATTTCACGTAGTGACAATCAAGATTCTGTAGAATATTATGTACTCATAGGATCACAAAGATCAAGAACATGAGAAAAACACATGAACAGAGATCAAGCAACTATGTTTCGGCAGTTCCTCCTTCAAGACCCTCCAGGTACACACCCGTTCTTGATTTATCTCAGATTCCCAAGGCCTCATAGGAGCCTTTGGACAAAGATTAGTCTCAAAGGGGTTGTAAGTGTACGGTAGATCAAGGGAAGAACAAGAAACCCTAATTTCAAAAAAATAAAATTGCAGAAATTAGAAAGCTCTCACCAAGCGAGTTTCTTAGTACTCGGATATTTCCAATCTGCCTTGAAGCAGTCCCAAAAATTTTCAGATCTGAAACAAATCTATCACCTTTCTCTAAAGATCCAGGTATCACGTTCCTCAGTCCAGGCTCTGATACCACCGTTGGGCCAAGATCACACTATATTAGTTACAATAGTTATTATAAACAAGTTTGCAGAAAAGTAAGTAGAGCAGAAAATTAAAGAATCAACACAAGAGTTGTTTCGGCCTAAGCCCCGGAGGTTCGGCGACCGCTTCTAACGCCTAATCCCCTGATGAGCATCCAACAAATTGGATAACGCTCAGTTGGTAACAAAGGTTACAAAACATTTAATCAATATACATAGATAGACAGAGAGAAACTTATCTCTCAAAAGAATCGACAGATCTATGAAGAATCACCAAGAAACTCCACCAAAACTACACTAACACACTAAACACAACAGAACCTTAGTTCCCTCAAATATTCACTCAGAATATCACAAACAAAGAATAATATTGCTCAAGATTACAGCCTCAAATCAGAGATTTGAGCAAGGATCTCACAAAGAAGAGGAACCCTAATCGTTACCCCCATAACCCAAAAAGACAGAGCAGTGTATAGTGAATGAATGAAAAATTGGAGAATGAATCGTCCAAGTCAACGATAAGGAGCCTTCCAGAATAATGAGCCAACGTCCAGGATAAGCCCACGTGTCAGCATCATACAAATTGTTAATAGATAAAACGTATTCAGCATAAACACACTTTTCTTTTGAAAATTTTTGGTAGCACCAATTCACCAAAGGTTCGAATCCCACATTTATAATTAAGGACAAAAAGAAAGCAGAAAATACAACCTTTGGGGTCAAACAATTAACAGGACTTCAACCAAATAGAAAATGTAAAGCAAAACAATCCCACTTTAAACTTTCAGGGTTCTTCCTCGGATATTAGCTTCTATGTATAGAATATGATAATGTTATTTAGTATTACTGATATTAAATATAGGTAATCATATTTAGTCAATCACTGGTGCTATTTAAACTGATGTTATAGCATCAATGATGTTAAATAACATTAGTTACGTTTTTTGATATCTACTCATGTCACTTGGGTCTTTCTTTAAAAGGGAGTAAGCAGTAGGTGATGCTGCGAGGGAAGCAATTGCCTATCGATGGCCTACGTCACTGCCAACTTCGAAGCCTTAGCAGTACCCGAATGTAAGGCATGCATAGTTACGAAATTGCGTTGTGTATTGAACGACGGCTCCAAATTAAGACGTGCAACCGGATTTGCTCACAATTATCTATTTGCTCCAAATTAAGACGTGAAACGGAGTAAGGCTTGACGAAAGTATGAGGGTTAGGCCATACGATGGGCATGCATAGGGATGAAACCATGCAGCGTTTCGATCAATTAGCCTAGGCATAAGACGCATGCTGCAACGTAATACTCGTAATTGCTCTACTTCCGATCAGTTGACACAAAATTGGCCTAAAAATGAGATAGTCGAAAGGAAAAATGAAGGTGGTGATGAAGGACATGCGTGGGGACAAAATCGCACGTCATGTCGATCGATTGGCCTAGGCATAAGATGAACGTTGCAACGTAGTGCCCGCAAATGCCCTCCTTTCGGCCTAAGGCTTAAAATTAGGCCAAACCTCATAACTTGCAACACATGCTGGGTTGGGATTGATTGTTATTTCACTTACACGACAAGCTGACCAAAACGTGGGCATCAAAAGAAAACATTTTCAAGGATGAGTGCGTGCATTACCCTTCAGGCACGGCCTGCAAGGTAATGTGATATGTGTTGCAATTGTGATTGTCATTGTACTGTAAACACCGATAACTTGTGTTGGCTTGGGATAAGTTGTTTCCCGTTTGCATGATGGGATGACCAAAAAGTGGACATTGAAAGAAACATTGTCGAGTGAGAGTACATGCAATACCTTGAGGTACGACGTGCAAGACAATGCAGTAGGTGCTTGCAATTGTGACTGTCGTTGTATTGCAAACTTCGGCGACATCTTTGACCCCTTGCCAAAATGGGCTTCTTGCTCATGTGCCACTACCAAATCTCGATTGCTTTTAAAAAAATCTAGCCAAAGCTCATAGTTTGTGCTGACCTGTGTTAGCTGCAGATCGGTTCCTGCTCATCTGCATGTGGTGCACGGTCGGATAAGTAAAATGTGGGCACTAAAAGAAATGTTTTTCAATCTGTGCGATACCCTTTGGGCCCGGTGTGTGAGGCAATGTAAAAGGTGCTTGCAATTTGTAACTGTTGTTGCACGACAAAATTCGGATGCTGCCTCTTATCTATTATCGTGCATAGCGGGATATGCTTGGGCTTAGCTTATCACTTGTTTATGAACTTTCGAGTTAGTAGACATGTGGTGTGCTTTGCTTGGGTGATGTATACGTAAAGTACGTGAGTTACGATTAGCTTGTTTAGGTATGTTAGATAGTGACAACATCCTCTTCGTGTCGTTCATTATATTGTCAATCTTGCATTCGATCATCTCACTCTCAGTTGCCCGTGTTGCATAGCTGTTGCGATGGTATCTTGTTGCCTAAAATTATCCTATTTCACCCTACATTTCGAATAATATTGCAGTTGAAGGTGAACCTAAAAGCATTAGTCGTATTCTACCTTGTTCACATTATTTATTGCAGGACTTGGGCCTCGACGATATATTCGAATTCTCAAATGCAGAATATTAGTGGGTACGAGGATGTTGATCCTCTTTTTACCTTCAACAATCATTCTACACTCTATGCGAATTATGTTCTTCCTCTATTTATCCTTAATCAAGACAGACATTGTTTCGACTGCATTTATGTGGACTAAACGGAAGCTGTGAGTTGAATTAAATGAGGCATTAAATGACTAGATTTGCGTATGCAGGAGAATATTCCCATTTCAATTGAGACAAAATCGTGTTTTAGAATTTATTACTCTGACTACCCATAGGAGTAAAATAATCCATAAAATGTTAACAAATTTCTTCATAGTTGTTATACCATGATTATACGATAAAGAATATTGCTATTCATAATTAATGATTATAGTAGACATCTTATGTAGTATATATTAATTACTCATTTTTAATAAATTTTTTTTTTTTTTGAAAAAAGGGAAGAGTCCAATGGGCCTTCGACTCCCAAACACAGAAATCGCACATCACTTTGTTTTCTAAGCGCCGAAACCTCCAATAACATATCGATGTTGCCTAGCTTCGCTTTCTCCACCCTTTGCCTGAAAAGACTTCTTATTTGTGAGTGCATATGATGCCCTAGCCACAAGAGAGCAACTATGTGATTCAAAGGGAAATCAAGATACCAAGAGACGAAATAATAACTACAAGAGAGAACTGATAGCTCAAGAATAACTAACAAAGAGGGGGTAAATTGTTGATTAAAATTTTTTCGAAAAACTAATTCAAGTTTAAGCAAATTAAAAAAATGAATAAATCAATCAAACTAAAATGCACAAATACGAAAGCAATAAGTAAAAAGGTAGAGAGTGTGCAAACGATGTAATTGTGGATGTTCGCTCCAAACAATGATCTACGTCCTTTCTTCGTCACAAACAATGTTTTTTCACTATATTTGATTAACTTATATTGTTAATTGTGGAGGTTCGATCCAAACAATGTTCTATGTCCTCCGCTATCAAGCTCTCCATCACGGGCAATGCCTTTTCACTATATTTGATTGACTTATAGAGCAATTCAAACTCTTACAATGCTTCCAATAACTTACAAACAAGGAGCACCGACACTTGTACAATGTTGAACTTTACATCTCAATATGACCTAAAAGTTTTAAGAAAATTGATTTTATAATTTGAAATTTCTCTTAATAAATGATATTATCTAATTAAGTACAAAGAGAGAAATATGCTAACACTTCAATGAATAACAATCAATAGTGTTTAAGCGTTATGTGAGAAAAACTTTGATGAGAAGAATGATTTTCAAAAGTTGATTCAATAAAAAAAAAAATTCAAAATAAATGATTTGATAAAGATAAATAAGATATGTAATCAATAAATTTAGTTCAAGAATATTTCACTTTAATACTCTCAAAAGTGTTATATTGAATATAAAGTGAAATGTTGTCAAAACGCCAAAAATTCTAACTAACAGACGTCCCATTCGGATGTCCGCATACTAAATCGGACAACCAAACTATAGTTGTGTGTCAGAATTCAGAGCGGTTAAAAAATTGAGCGTTGCGCCGACCGGAAGTCCACTTGGACAGTTTTTCCCTAATTTTTTCTTTCTTGATTGTTTTGAAAAATGTAAGCTTTTGAAAAACGTTTCACTTCATTTTTCAAAGTAAGTGATATTGTAAAGAGTTTAAATATCAATTAAAATACTTACTTTTTGAAAAATAATTTTTATGCGAGAGTTTTTATAAAGTAATTTTCTTGTACATAGAGATTCATTCATTTGAGCTTTTAATAATTCGTTGTTAAGGATTGAAGCAGTTTACATTTATATATGAATAAAAAACATCTTAGTCTAATATCTTCGATGTTTTGTCTCGATTGATTTGTCGTGAATGCACAGCTTCCATCTTGATTTTTATTGATTGTCCGATGCGAGTCTTTTGATAATAATCTTTTTATTTTCAATTGACTTTGCAACAATTATTATGGAGACTCAAATTCAATTGTCAGAGATAAAAATAATTTGTTTGTTATAATCAAAACATGAAGTCAACCATAAATCAACAAAAACGAATTAAAGCAACAGATCGAAGAATTACAGAAATAATTGGTATGGTCCCAATCACCTTCTCTTCAACAATTATAAAAACGTTAGATTTTCTTTTTTAAATAAAGAATCGTGACGTGAATTTGTGTAAAGCATAAAATTGCTTTTTTGGAATATAGAAACGCCAAATTGTTGTTATTTAAATCGAAGTACCCTTTTTATGATTAACTTGTGGATTGATTAGATTGCTGTTTTCTAGTTCAAAGTTTTATATTTTTTGATTAACCATTGATTAATCCGACATTGTTTTGCGCAGTCTTTATCTTTCTTTTTTACTTTGCACCAGGGCACACTTTGCACACATTTAAGCAAGGCGGTTCCCCAAGCAACATGCAATTCGATAACATTAATATGTACAAAGTGAATTGACTTTCCATGTTTGATCATGAGGAAGTTGGTACTGGCCAAAAACTATTTATTATTTTTACCTAATTTCTATTTTTATTAACTTCCCTCCAAATTATTATATTATTTTTCTACAATAAAAATTGATATCCTATAAATGCATTTAATTATAAAAAGTGAATTTACCTCTTCAGATTTGAAAAATCAAACTCTCTTTAAATTAAAATATTAATTTAAAAAGCCTTTTGAAGATACTTCAAGTTTGGCTTTTCATTTATCATCTTCATCTCTGGGAACGCCATTAAAGCAACCAAAGGACATTTACTACAAGTATTCAAAGCTCAACAGAGTGAGAAAAATGTGTACTCATAAATGAGAAGCCTTTCACAGTGGAAGGTCCAGTGGCAAAGCCGAGGGGCAGTGATCTGCTCTCGGAGATTCCGCCGCTTGGGGAAGAAAGTGTGTGCTATTTCTATGTTTGGGAGATGAGAGGTCAGTATGTATATCAAATGCCCAATTGACTTTTCCTTTTTATAATTATTAAAAATGAGTAATTAATATATGTCACATACGATGACTACGATTATGAATAGTATTATTCATACCATAAGTCTCTTCAATGTTATAAAGAGGTAGAAATGTGAGCATCCAAAGGCCCAATTCAGGCCTTAACCCATCATTGACACAATTTTGTTTAGTACACTATCAAATCTTGTCAAATGCTATACACCATACTTTTCCCAAAAGAGAACAAACAAGAAGGAAAAACAGGATTAGGTTAAATATATTAAGGTAATAGTCTTTTGAAAAGTAAAGTTAAATTTATGAAGCATCTTGCCTGCCTGTTAATATTGACATTGACCATAAATCCAAGCTACTGTATATATAACGCTTTCGAGGGTATCAAGTCCATAGACCCTGATCCTGTATTCTTGTATAGAAACGCTATAGCTAGAATCGTACACAAAACAAATTCATAAAATGCATATACATAATAACAAGCCAGCGTTACACAGAATGCCGTTGAACAAATTGTGAACAACTCCCAAGAGCCCACAAGATAAAAGCAGAATCAAACTTACATACTCACAATATCGCACACGAACAAATGCTTTTCTTCGGCAATTCATCAACCTTCTTTTCTGTAAAGAAATGAAATGACGACTTTCAGTAACTATATTGAGAGAGTAACTGTAAAATTCATATAATCACAAGCCTCATTTCACTTTGAGATAAATGAAATTGTATTTGTTTGAATAATAACAATAACAAGACTTCAGATACAAGCTCCTCAATTTAGAAAAGACAATTACGAAAGAGAGGAAAAATGATTTCTCCAAGCACACCACGTTCTGAAATGTGATGAATATGAATGTCCATTTCAGGAAAATGAAAATATGCTAAAAGAAAGCTATATTTTTTCTCATAGATGGAAACTCCACCACTACGACTGAAGCAAACCATAGCTAATGGAGAAGTACAACATGTATCACAAAGACGAGACTTTGAGTGCTTTTTATAATATTAGTATCTATATCATGTAAAAACATATCTCATTTTGACAACCTTAAAATGACAACCTTAAAAGGTATAGTAGAAGAATGAGATTGGACGACATGCATAAATATCATCAGAATGGTCTGATTATACAAATTAGTTGCTTTCTTTATGAATGGGAAATATAATCCTAGTTATTGTTCAATGCAACCCTCCAAGCCATTGAGAATAATCATGGCACTCTCTTGATTTTAAAACTCTTCCATATGCACACCGTAGTAAATAAAAACCCAGGAAAATCTGCAACGTCCTTCCCAATTAAGCCCCTGTTTGTCTACCATTATAAAGTGAAAATGAGTTTTGGAATAGTGAATTTTTAAAGAATGTGTGGTTAAAAAGTAGGAAAAAGTTTTGGATTTATGTGCAAAATATTTCATTGTGAAAACGTGTGGTTGAAAATGAGTTTGAGGAAAAAAGATTTGAAATAATGGTAGACAAACAGTGGCTAAATATTTAATCCCCATGCTTTCTCCTTCCGGTAAAAAATGGATAGCCAAACATCTGTATGTTTGGGTATCTACCATATAGCAGGACTAAACTTCTATATTTGACGTACTACTTCAAGTGGTAATACTTCCACCTAGCTTATTACCTTCAGGAAAAAAAAAATGGAATTTGGATATGCCTCCTTGACTTGCCTAGAATTGTTTCCCTGTAATGCTCACAAATCATCATCTGATTGTGGCTAAAATATTTTTTTTTCCCTCTTCTGCTGCTTATTTATCTCAATACTTTTAGAATATACATCTTCTCAACCTAAAGAAGTTTCTAGCTAATAATTAGGGTCAATATTTGGGACGCCATTTGAAAACTCCTCGTAGTCCAGGACTGACAAGGAATAATCATGTGGAATGGAACTAATTAAGTCCCAGTTTGGTACCCATTATTTCAAAAAAAAAAAGAGTATTTTTAGAAGAATGTGTGGTTAAAAAGTGGATAAAAGTTTTGGACATGCGAGCAGAATATTTTATTGTGTGAATGTGAGGTTGAAAATGATCATGTAGTCCAAAGAGTTTTAAAACAATGCAAACATGAGCTAAACTCTGTATCACTCGTATACACACCCATCCACCAAGATCTTTGAAGCTTCTTAAAAAGTAGAGAAATCTGAACATGAGACAGTTATTCCCAAAACTAACAGATCATCATCAAGAAATGAAACGCTCAGCAGGATTTTCATAGATTCTGACTAAGCCTCTGTTCGAGCCCCATTTTTTAAAATCATTTTACCCCAAACTCTTATTCAGCCACACAATTTCCAAATAAAATAATTTTGCACGTAAACCCAAAACTTTACCCGTAAAGTAGAAATTGTAGATCTAGGGCAAGAACCATTCCCCAGGGAGATTCTGAAATTGCGGAGGATTGGTTTGATCAATCAGCTGAGTGTTGGCGTCGACTCGACTGATAACTGATCATCCATCGAATCTCCTTTTGAAGTATATGTTTGTCATAACTTAATAACCAACATTCACCAAAAAATCACTTTTGACAAAATCTATTATCAAAAAATTGGGCTCAAGCAGGGGCTAAAATTATGAAAACCGAGTCTAAACAGCCTATCTTACGTTGACAGAATCTTCTTTTTATATAATAAGAAAGCATGATCCAGAATAAAGTTTCTTTAGCATAATTTCAATTGAAGAAATGGCCTTTACAGATTTCTTTTATGCCTGGACTGTAACGAAGATGTATCAGAAATACCGAGTTTATTTGAGAATCTATAGTAAATTTGAAAAAAAAGCTGGTTAGGAAGGCCTATTGGGACTAATGCGCTACTGGACGTCAATCACAGAAACAAAAGCAACTTTTTTTACAAACAGGTAACAATATATTAACAATATACGAATTAACCACAGGTTCATGAAGAACCTCATTTTTGGAGAGTGTATAGAATAAGTAAATTTAACATTGACAAACAGTTGATATATTGTTGGGTACCAACAGCTAACTCAAGTTCTCTGTGGAAACACAAAACTAGGTGCTTTTTAAAGAGATGGCAAACTACAGCTAGAAGGTAACAATACATAAGGTCTCCCCCCTTCCAAAGGAAGACAAAAAAGTAGCCCAGTAGACTCAATAAAATGCACTGCAACACTCGGAAAGATTCTGGGCAGATCTTAATATTTGATCTGCTAGTAACCTCAGAACATCATAGATAACAAACAAGCATTGTTCACTGAAAAATTAAGAATAATAATTTCATAAGGGCAGCCAACTTGGTCATTTAGAGGGTAAACAACACGAAAATTTTGGAATGGGTGGAACTTAATACTTCAAGTAAGCAAATTTCAGAAATGACTGAAGCTTTTTAGCACACATCATATAAGAGCTCCTAATACAAGGTACAAAAAAGAAGGGAAGCACAAAGCAATATAATCCACCAATAAGTTGGAAGGACAGAGATTACCTGCTTTTGCTTTAGCCAAGGATGGTTGTACAACAGCATGCATAGTGATAACACCTTTAGGTAGCTCCCCAAAAGGCATATTGCATTGGCCAACAGTCTTACTATTTTCCAATATTTTCCCAGCACTAATCAATTTCACATCATTTGCAGACTTTGGTGCAATTTTCTTATCTAAAACAAAAGGAACAATTTTGTCCAATCAAAATAACAAATCATTGTGAGAAGCATGTAAGAAAGCTGATAATAAGCAAAGTAGCAGACTAAGACAAGGATACAAAGCAACAAATATACCTCAAGCTACAATCTGAGTTTCTTATTATTAAATTTTGAAGGCAGATGAAACTAAATAAACTGTTCCAATTTTTGGAGCAAGCAACATCAGATATCTGAAAACCTGCTCTCTCCTCCAATCTTTAGGTTCAAATTCAACCATTCTCTATAAAATACATTTTTCTCTCTCCTCTTTTCAACTACACATTATTCAATAAAATAATATTACACCCAATCCAAAAATTTTTCCTTCATTTTTAAACACACATTCTACGTCAATCTAGTATTTCAAAATGCATTATACACGAAAAAAAATGGGCCTCAAACTGGCCCTAAGCATCCCAATACAATATTTATGTGTGTGTGTGGTTTTTTTTTTTTTTTNTTTTTTTTTTTTCCAAAATCTCTTTTCATATGAAATGAAAGAGGAACACAAACTCCACCAAGAATTAAATTTGTTCAAGATCCCTTAGCATACTACACTTCCTGATTAAGCACACACAAGAAGAGTCAATAATCACATGAGACAAACCATAGTTTAGCAATTATTCATACCACGTTTTATTCCAATCAAAAATACTAAATTAAATTTTAAATTCCATGACAAGCTAGAAATATATCCCCAATTAAGAAAAAAATAAATATAAAAAGTAGCAGCACAAAACAAACCTTTGGGCCACTCGGTGACAACTCTCTCCTTGAGCATGGCGACAGTGGCGGCCGGCGAATACCGAAAGGGACCAATATCTGATCCATCATACAATCTGAATTTTAGCTCCACCAAGTCTTCTTCCGGCATTTGTTTTAATTTTTCCCCAAAATTTCTCCAATATTTTCAACTTTCCCAGCAATCCTTCGATCAAAACCTCAATCAATTTCAGAAGAACCCTTCTGCCAAACCCCACCTAACACAAAGTATCTCTACACGTAAAGGAAATCAATTAAAAAGAAGTGCAATTAATTTCTTTAGCTTAGTTTGAATATAATTTCAAATTGAGGAACCCTACTCCGAGATCTCGAGTCTTAACGCGTTTGCTCAGCGTGTAGTTTAAATGTCTGAGTGCTCTGATTTTTATTTATTTAATTTTTTCCGGTCTTTTTGTTTGTTCGATTGCTTTTTTTCTTCAAGACTAATAATTGACTCGTGCGTTGCACGAATTTTATATTTGTGATATTTTTATTAGTGTAAAAATTACAGATATTTAAAAAAAAGTTGTTGAAGATTTATTGCATTATTCAATAATTTTGGGAACAAGGTCATCATTTCAAAAGCTAATATTACTGCACAAAGAAACTTAGTCCATGTTTGGTACACATTATTTTTTTCATTCTCATTCTTCTATTCATTTTTAACCACACATTCTTCAATAAAATAATATTTTCCATCACATCAATAACTTTTCATTTTTTCTCAACCACACATTCTCCATCAATCAACAATTCCAAATACATTCTTTCAAAATAATGTGGTCCAAACACTCCCTTAGCAACAAATAAAATTGAAATCATCATATGTATGTAAAACATGACATTACATGATAATTGAAATGTTTGATATACATAAATGTTGAAAGTTTACAGGAGTAAGAAATATTTGATCTATTAAATAATAAAGCATGTATCGAATAATGAAAATAAATAACAAAGAAGTTGTAAAATGATACGATGCAGTATTTACAAACTAAAACTAGAGCTAGGATGTAACTTACATGCGTATGCTAAGACAGAATGGATAATTCTTACACTGTCATTCCTTCTTCTTCTCATGGTTGTTTATAAACGTCGGGATTTGAATATACAATAAATATTAGAATAATTACATTAAATTAATTATTAGAATAAGGGATTAAGAGGGGTAATAGAAGTAAAACACCTACCAAGTAGTTCTTTCCAGTTGACAAAAAACATATCCTACCCACCTGTATTTTGTACCATCATCCAAAAAAACTATCAACTCTCAATTCTTAGAAACTGGACCTATGCTACTGAAGAATGAAACAAATTAAATGTTAACAAATAGACAAATCCAAT
>CAIGRB010002914.1:17760-38094 GCA_903798255.1 Fraxinus quadrangulata | reverse complement strand
GAATTTTAATTTTGTTGATTTTTTATACGTTCCCTTTTTAATTTAATTTTATCTATTTATTTTAATTTCGTTTCTATGTTTTATAATTGTAATTATTGTTTAATAATCTTTGCAATTTTGAAAATCATAAATTTTTTCCCTTGTTTTTTTTTAAATTAATTTTTTCTTTCTTAATTCTTTTTTTTTTATTTACTTTCATTTCATTTATTCCATTATCTATTAATTATTGCGTGTAGTAGAATACAATTCGGTTAGTTTAATTTTTTGATAATGTGTTTTATTCCATTATCTCTTGCACAAGATTCCAACACTTGAAATTTCGCAGGATGGATTACCATCTCGATGCCACGATGAGACAAATCCCAAGAAAGTTGCTTCGAACTGTAACTTTGGCAGCTTTACGACAATATTGTAGTTTCTTGATGATGAGCACTTAGATATGTTATGTCATTCCTACCTAAGGATCCTCCATTGAGAGACATACAATTTTCAGGGCAGCTCTTTGATGCATTGCTATGTCGACTCTTTAAGCCAGTCGATAGCGATTCACTTCACTTTGATCTGGGTATGGCTAGGAAACTAGATTTTTTTATTTGAGTTTGCCATCATCATTAGACTAAAGTGTACGGGCGAAGAAGTAGCAAGGGTGAGTATTTCGAGAAATAAAAGGCTGCTGAATGAATATTTTCCATGACAAACAACTGTAATTATGCCATAATTAGATTATACATTGAGGGCATGCGACCATAGGTTGGACAAATTGAAGTTGGCCTTGGTACTTATCCTTGAGAGCATACTGAGGTGTCGACATAAAAAGACATCGTTGACATCTTTCATTTAAAAGTTGTTGAATATTGATGCCTTCAACAACTATCCATGGAGGCAGAGATGTTATGAGGTTACACTACACATCTTCAAGACAGGACATTCGATGCCGAATGCAGATAAGCTCGAGTGTAAGTAAGATGCATATGGCTTGCTGTTAGCACTACAACTTGAGTATATGAGGTTGTCCCCACCTGTTGGCAGGTGGGCGAAGAGAAGCGAGACACGTTGTCCTCAGATGCATCATTGGTGAGCACACGATAAGCCAAGTGACAAACAATTATCAACTCTTCTCGATGAGCTTGGGGTGAGTATTTTAACTTTGGGATTTATATTGTATGTCGTTTTAGAATCTCAATACATGATCATTAACTCGTTGAAATGGTAATATGTCAATTTGAAGTCCTCACTGAGTTGACTCGAGTTGACAGCGTCGATGGAGGATAAGTGTCAAAGTTATGTACATGAATTATTTATTCCACCTACTCAAGACGATCCGACACCTGAGTCCGTCCAAGATTGAGATAGCGTATGTTAATTAAATATAATTTGTTGATTACCGTTTTGTATTGTAATATTTTAATTAAGTTATTAATTTGTAATGTTCTTATTTGTGTAGGAGCGTCATCAAGTGGATCGACGATCATCTCCACTGAGTAGATCACCTCCATCAATGAGATCACTTTCGTCTAGGAGATCTCATTATCCCGTATCTGATGCCTCCATCATGGATCTGCTGTACCTGTTCAAAGTTATTATTTTGATGATATGGTTTGTATGTCTGACTAGAGTTATCAGAAAGGAGTTAGGAACACTACGAAAGGAGATAGGGGCACTGTGATGGGAGATGCTACGTGAAGTAGCAGAGTTATGACATGATGTCAAAATGCTACAAGCCAATTTAGGAGACTTTCATAATGAGGTCACAACACTATGAGGTGATTAGTAGGTGACGAAGGGGTGACGGAGGGACTAGTGGTCTTCGAGACTGATGAGATAACTGAGGTACTGGAGAAAAGTGTCACATAGGGTATGATGATTCGTTTAGCCATCGAATATTGTGTTCGAGTCATTTTTAGCATCCATGGATGGAGAGGTCTCAGTGTTAGAGGGGGTGTCATTCCCCAGGATGCAGGAGGTGGCCTCGATGGTGACAGAGCTAGTAACTATCGAGGCGGCAAATAATGTGACGAAGGGGATATCGAAAGGTGTACGGAGAAGGAGAGGCCAACATGACGAAAGATGTCAATTTTTAGTTGGAGGTGACGAAGGGTACGAAGTGTGCTATTGATGTGCTAGAGCTAGTGGTTAATAAGATTCCGAGATTGCTATCACAGTACATCATTTCTCCTTTCACGACTAAGGCGAAGAGAAGGACGTTTGTGGATGAAATGTTCCTCAATCTCTTTCCTGAGGTCGACCTATTAGGCAAAAAAGTTCAATGAATGGTTCAAATCCCTTAAGCTCGAGTAAGTATTTTACAATTTGCTAAAGTACACTAACTCATCTATGCTCTTTGTAACATTTTTTTCCTTCTTCAGAGATAGCTACAAGATAGAAGAGAAGACGATACCGAATGCTAGAAAGTGGTTTGAAGATATAACGACGAAGTCAGCTAGGCTCGCCTACGATGTAAGTATACTTCGTTATTATTATTATCTTTACATAATTGGTTGTTAATTTTATTAAATAGCTCTATTTTTTATTGGTGTTTCATGTTGTAACATATCAACATGGTTATGAAAATGTTGCGCGATTGGGCTTGGAGACACCCAAGATCATTTAACATTTCTGTCGATTCATCTTGGCCAGGTTTGTGCGTGCCATTGACATTGAGCATAGCACGCTCTTACTCCAAGGGAATGGGTACTGGTGTCTGAGTACATGCACGAGTGGGTCATAGGGTGGAGCCGATCTATGGAAAGCCATGGATGGATTGTACGCATATGTACATTCCAGTAATCGCGAGCTCACATTGTTTTGCAGTTGAGTTCGTATTCACTGATTCTACTTATAGGTAAATGACTCTGATCATAGCTATTTGACACAAGGTCAGTTGGAGCAAATACTGTAGCCGGTGGCATCGATCATTCCCATGATAGCTAGATAGGGATTGATTTGAGTGCATGACAAAACATTCGTTGTGTGGGACATGATGACGGGGGACAAGCCATATCATAAGTATTTATATTTTTTTAATTTGAAAACTTAGTTTTTAGCTGTATGTTATCTAACTAACATAGTATTATTTACTTGTAGGGGTGATTGTGCCATATTCACAATCAAGTATCTAGAATTTTTTAGTACTGGACGCAAGGTTGATGCAATCAACCTATCTTGGATAGATAGATGGAGGTTGAAGTTAGCGTGCGATTTGTATGAATACAATTGTGATTCACAATACATGTATATTATTTTATTAAAAATATAAATTTTGTTTAACTATGACTCGTGTTTTAATGCAATTGTAGATCTAGTTTTGTGTATATTTAAATGTATAAATAATTGCAAGTTTGAATATCGAATCAAAGATTATTCCATTGTGAAATGGTAGGAAACAAAGTGTGGGGACCTAATTGCAACTTTTTAATAGTTTATTCGGAACATAAAATGGTGATCAAAGATTAAATATGAGCAATTGGAAGCAATTACAAGTTTAAAAATTGAACGAAATATTATTCGATTATGAAATGGCGGGAAAAAGTATAGGGACCTAATCAAAACTTTTTAATAGTTGATTTATAACATAAAACGTTGATCGAAGATGAAATATGAGCAATTGGAAGCAATTACAAGTTTAAAAATTGAACGGAAGATTATTCAATTTGTGAAATGGCGGGAAACAAAGTACGGGGACCTAATTGCAACTTTCTAATACTTGATTCTGAACATAAAACGGTGATTGAAAATTAAATAGGAGTAATTGGAAGCAATTGAAAGTTTAAACATCGAATGGAAGATTATTCGATTGTGAAATGGTGAAAAAAAGTGGTCTGAGACATGTCATCTGGGTCGACTCTCTGGAGTAAATTTGTCTTCGATCACCATTTATGGGAACAATTGATCCTATTTGATCTTTCGTTCAATTTTTAAACTTCTAGTTCGTATCTAACTGGGCCTATATCTTTGATCATTATTTTAAATTTGGAATGAACTATTAGAAAGTTGCAATTTAAGTAATAGAATATTTAACGACAACAATAATTATGTAACAAACAAATTACTATAAATACGATAGAGATTACACATTCATCAAATTATTATTTCCTATTGTGCTATACCGTCGTACCTAAGCAGTCAGAAAAACTCTCCGGTAGATGGTATTCTAGACGTACGTCTACGTCCAAGAGCACACAATTCAACTTCAGGTGGCAACAAAGTATTAAATGGGAGAATATGTCCAGAAATATCCCACTCGACTTCATTTGGTAGAGGAAATACAGTCTCGACCTACGTAGCTCTTCAAAAATTAGTCGTGTAGTAAAGAGATCATAAGGTGTTCGGTACAAATACTCTACGCATAGCCACTGCCATTGCATTCTCACATGTAAAACTCTCCAACTGGAATCATCTACAAGTGTAGGTATTATCAGTCAAGTACATGATATATACGATATTACATCACATATTACAAAGAAATGCAACTGATTCAGTGGTTCTACACGTACCCTTCTAGCCACCTTTAGAGTCTTGAAATATTTATCTTCCTAAGCCGAGATTAGCACACTTGTGCAACTCTATGATTCAGCATGTCGGTCATGAAACCACTGTTGTAGCTTATTACGAATGTACTCAATTATTGCGAGAATTTGTTATTGTCGATCATTCTTGAATAATGCATTGATAGACTCTACATTGTTTGACGTCCTCATGTTGTATCGATGTCCTGAAAAATGTGACCGTACCCATTATTCAATCCCTACATTTGTCAGATAACTTTCATACAAAATGTGATTTACTTTCTGTTTCGACCATAAATTTATTACACTCTTCAAAATCATAAGCTTTTGTAGCTCTTCCAAACAATGTAACGATGCTACTACCTTGATACTTAGTTTTCAGGTTGCCTTTTCTATGATACATGCAATACCCATGATGTGCCTCAGAAAAAACTTTAGTGATACCATTTATTATAGACTGTTCCTAATCAGTTACAAAGGCATGGCTATCGACATCCCCAATTACTTCCCTCAACTTTGTGAAGAACCAACGCATCGATAGATCATTCTTGTTATCGACTATGTCTAATATAAGATGGTAAATTTGAATGTTGGCATCTTGACATGTAGCAATAATCAACTGCCTTTGTATCTAGGTTTTTATGGCTTGCATCACATTTTGAAATCCCCAAATGCATTGTCCATAAGCCATGAAGAAATACTTGAATCGATTCTTACCCTCTATCTCAATAAAAGATGTCGAGCCACGATTAGTTATCTTCATGTTATGGCAATACTTGACCAATTTAGCATAACTTTCATCAACCGAACTCATTAAATCCTCCAACGCGCATTCTTTGGCCTTCCAAGTCTTCGGTAGCTCGTGAACACCCCGTACTCTTGACGGATATTGTTAATAATGTTTGAAAGTCTAAGAATCATCTATGGGTCCTGAAACTTGTACATTTTCTGTCAACCAATAAACTTTTCTCGGGCTTTCCTGTGATCATTTCAACAATTACCCACTTTGCATGTTTGTTCCCATGTATACGTGCGAACTATAAAGAACTCATTCGTGTCCATCTTTATCACTCGCAAATATTAACGACAACTATCGTCAACATGGATAATTGTGTACATTGACTTGTTTGATTTCTTCACTTTAAATTCAAATTTTTATTTCATCCGGTGCACAACTTCTTACAAGTCTATCTTCATTTCAAACAGTTGCTTGAGGTGCAAATTTTCATCATCATAAACCACACACAAGCAATTAAAGGACCATGTAATTAGTCATGCATGTGAGTTCTCACCCCACTCATGTCTCCGACGAGATAAAGCAATCAAATCTTAATTTGTAAATTCATTTTCACTCTTGTTGTCTTGAACTATTGAGGAAATTTTGTACGTAACGTGAGAACATGGCGAGGAATAACTATTTCGGGAATAACCACATCATCCTTACGATCTATCTCCACTATGTCTCAAAAATAATTCACATTACGAACCTCTTCATCAAATCTTCGTCACTTTCTAGGACTTTCTTCCTCACTAAAGTTACGCAAATGAAGTCGTACGATTTTGGTTCATTCAATTAGAACCTTTATTTCAACTTCAGAAGTAACCTTTATAGGTGGAATTGAAATGGGTGTGTGCTCGTTGAATTAAAATCCCAATTCCATATCGTACTGAGAGGGATCGACGTTGAGCTTGTTCTATAAATCAGGTATATTTCCATACACATCGATAATTTTCATTCATTTCAAATTCATCAAAGTAACAAATGGGACTGCAGTTGATCTCATATCTGCATTACGAAACAGAATTTAAAAAAAATAGATATTAAAGGCAAAAAGGTATGTGTTTGCTGTTAATAGTCGACCTAGCAGTTGGGCCGTCTGTCTAGGGGGACCATGCCATATGTTAGTAGCTGGGCCAAACTAGTAGGTCGGCTGTTCTTTGTGCCCAGACGGCTGGGTCGGCCATTTTAATGACGGCCATGTATCCGTTTGAAAGAATATACACGCGTATAAAAATTTTCTCGTCTTTGCTTAAAAAATTATAGATCTATTTAAGAAATATGAAAATTTATCTACATATATCGAAATAAGATTTAACGATTAAAGCAAGATACTAATTTAACGAAAATAAAATAAAATATATGTAAATATACTTACCGATTCGAATTGATGGATATAAACAATATTTTCTTGTTGAGTATTTGACAAATTTATTAGATTTTAATGTTGAAGCAAATGAAAAAATGAAAGAGTTTTTATCTGTATTGGAGTAAAAAGATAAAGAAAGTGACTTGATTTTGAACTTTTAAGTGGGAAATAGTTGATTTTTACTTTGTAACTTAAAGGGTATTACTGTCTTTCAAACAAAATCATATTTTTGAAATTTTATAACATGCTTAAGGGTATTTTTGTCTTTTAATCATCGAAAGGCCATTTTGGTGAATGTCAAATAACTTAGGCTTATGTAGAAAATGGGGGGTTTTGACATGGTTAAACTTATGATGCTAGGTGGTATAAGTGGTGGACATGATGGCCTAGCAAACATAGACAACCTACAAACTACCATGATAGTCGACCGACAACCCGATGAGACTATCAAGATAATCGATCGACTACCACGATGATCAATGTACTATCGCAATCAATCGACTAACCACTAGTAAGCTCGACCGACCACCGTGACTCCCAATCGCCCCAAAAGTCCTTTTCATTTATTGAAAACTACCTGAAAATTATCATTGATCTTTTTAACCACTCAGTAGGAGAAAGTTGACCCCTAAGTTCGTGGTTCTTTCAAATTGTTTTTCGATGGGAAAAGCGGATACTATTCTTTTCATCAAAACCATAAATGATGATACGATTATTGTCCAAATTTATATTGAATGATATTATTTTATATGCCACTAACATTTCCCTTTGTGAATAATTTTCTAAGTGTATGAGCAATGAATTTAAAATGAGCCTAATGGGTGAACTCACGTTCTTTCTTAGGCTTCAAATCAAACAAAGTAATGATGAAATCTTCATTAGTCAAACTAAGTACATCATGGACATGCTCAAATAGTTTGAAATGGAGGAGTTGAAGCCAATAAATAATCCAATGATTTCATCAATCAAGTTAGACAAATACGATCAAGGAACATCCGTAGACATAACAAAATATCAAGGTATGTTTAAATCTCTTCTTTACTTAACCGTTAGTAGGCACAATATTATGTTTAGTGTGTGCTTCTATGCTAGATTACAATCCAATCATAAAGAATCACACCATAGTGCAGTAAAACGAATCTTTATATATCCTAGTAACACTAAGACAATAGGTCTATGGTATCATAAGGGCACTAATATTAACTTACTTAGCTATTCGCATGTCAATAAGGTCGGTTGCACAATTGATCGTAAGAGCATTAGTGAAACTTGTCACTTCTTAGGCTTTGCAATTGTATCATGATTTAGTAAGAAACAAATTTCGTTGCATTGTCTACTTTCAAAGTCGAATATACTTCGGCTGCTAGTTATTGTGTTCAAGTTTTATGGATAAAACAAATTCTAAGTGATTATCCTTTATCTTTTAGTCATATACCCATTGTGTGTGATAACACTAGCTCCGTATACTAGTCAAAAAAATCTCATCTTGTATTTTCAAACCACGTATATTTAGATTAGACATCACTTTTTAAGAGATCATGCACAAAAAGAGAGATATTGTATTCGAAGATTAGCGGACATTCTCACTAAACCTCCAGTACATGATAGATTTTCATATATTCAAAGAGGTTTGGAAATTATTAATGAATTTCAAGCATGTGGCTAAATTGTAATCTTACATGATTGATTATATATACATCGTTCGTTGAAATTTATATAAACTTTACCCAATTGATTATACTTTTGACATTTCATCACTCATGCTTTGATTAATATTTTACTAAAATGTGATGATTATCCGCTTATTTAAACTTGCATATATTCGCCATTTTGTGTTTTATTGAGGGGGAATATTATTCCTTCCTATGGTTGATTAAATTTTTAATCATATATGCTACACTCTTGCTTTCATATGCGTTGTCTTTTTTATTATGTCAAAAGGGAGAGAATAAGTAAGATGATATGCTCTGAAAGGATGACAATTGGTTGTAAAATATAGGGGGCAATATATGTTAAACTTGAGATTTTTATTCCTTATCCCTTATTGATATTACTTTCAAATCATCTTGTTTGTCATAATAAAAAATGGAGGAATTTGTTGACCTATGGTTGATTATACCTTAAAGTTTTGATTATAACAAATAAGTGTTGGAAATATTATTTGTATTGACTTACTAACTTAGATTGATCTTTAAATGTCAAGTTTATGTACCAAAAACGTGAATAATCGGATTTTGTCTAAGATGGCAGTCAGTTCTAATTGATGGACGGTACGGGTTTTCAACAGATTTTTGTGATTGTGAATTTTAGGTTTTCAATGCCCAAAATAGGATACAATCTTTAATTTTCATATTGCAACTTATACAGAATATCTTCCTACTATCTTAGATATTATTTGATTGGTCGAATAATTAAAGTTAAGGAAAAATTGATTTAACATATAAAACTTTCCTTTACGTAATTGTTTACTATACCAAATAAATCTTCTATGTTTCTATAATGTCGTTATTGTATTTAATTGATGAATTTTAGGTATGATCAATTCGTGTCTCGAAGGAGACTTTACATAAGTAAAAGAAAAATGATCAAGGGATGAACAACTTTGAAAATCTGTCTACGTCCATGACCTAGCCACTGAGTATTCTGCTATCTTCCAGCTAGTTGGATCAGGTTCATGCTTTATTGAATACTTTCAAAGCCTATTGTTCTTCTTCAGCCAAATTTGAAGAAAAACAAACAAGAACTTGAATGTACAATCCATTTCAAAGATCAAGATGCTTGACACGACTTAAGAATGGTGATTCTTAATTCAAGTGATGGTTACGATCGAGAACAAGAGTGAAATGGTGATAAAGTCTAGACCGAGGATTTTGATTCCACTCCCACAACAAATTAAAAGTAGAAGATAATGAGGGATTTGTTTTTATATTTCTTTTGATTGTTTTTTGTTAATTTTGCGAAATTACAAAACTTAGACTATTGTATTTTTTATGATATGATATAGGGAATTGATTTACTCGTGGCATGGGCCCTTGGATGTTTCCCTTAGGGGTTTACTATATTATATCTGGTGTTCATACTTGTTAATTTTCACTGTTGAGTAAATCATGTAGAACAATATAATCTTTTTACACGATACAGTCGTAATTGCCTTAATAGTTGCTTGTAGGATATTCTAATTACCTGGCATGTACTAAACTGGGTAATTAAGACAAATTTTAATTTACTAGGTTTTAGGATTTACACTTGATATCAGAGAGGGTTCACTTTTAAAAAGTGAAATCTACATTAAATCTGGTTATGGAAGGTACAACATTTAGACCTCCTATTTTAGATTGGACTAACTACTCATATTGAAACATTAGGATGCAAGTCTATGTCCAATTTTCAGATGAGAAAGCATGTCATTCAATTGTATATGGATATAAAGCTCCCATTGTGATTGAAAATGAGCTAGAAAGAGAGAGAAAAAGGCAGAAGAATAGGTATTTACTAATTTTAATAATGCTAGTTGGAATTCAAACGCACTAAATGCTATTTTCTCTTTTGTAGACTCTAATCAATTACATACAAGGTGGCCAATGAGGCTTGGGACATATTGCGAGCTTCTTATAAAGGAACTTTCATTGTGAAGTCTTCTATACTCCAAATGCTTACCCTTGAATTTGAACAACTAATAATGAGAGATGATGAACCTTTCGAGGATTTCTACATCAAACTCAGTGACATCACCAACTCGGCCTACGCTTTGAGTAATAAATATTCTAAAAATAAAATAGTAAAAAAGATACTCGGATCACTACTTGATAGATTTCATTCAAAGGTATCTATCATCGAGGAAAGTATAGAGAGAATGAAGGTGGAAAAATTGGTGGGGTCTTTGACGACCTATGAGTTACATCTTCATATGAGAAAGGATCGAGAATTGCATTTAAAGTCAAAGAGTTGAGGTAGAAGAGGAGGATAATAAAAGTGATAGAGATGAGCATATGGCGATGCTCACTAAAAAATTTAAGAAATTCTTAAAGACCAATCAGAAAGGAAGAAGCTCAAGATCTCAACCACTACAAAAGAAGAAGTCATTTAACAACGCAAGGTAAAATCCTACCCATTTGTGGAAAGAACTCATAACATTATTTAATATCATAAATGCAAAGTATTTGATCATATAGCTACAGAATGTGCAAAAAACATTACAGAAGTCTCAAGGTAAGAAGGTAATGAATATAACGTAGATTGAAGATGAGGACAAAGAGTCAAACTCAGACGAGGAAAATAGAACGGACGATAACCAAGTAACCTCGTTCACTGCTAACCTTGAGTCTGGTACTGATTTGCTACGGTTGTTCCCCGTAAATACAAACTTACTGAACAGTAACACAGCCGAGCAAAGCAATTTATGTTCAGAATGCAAAATAAGGAAAAGAAACTTATGTTCAGAATGCAAAAACACAGAACAGTAACACAGTCGGGCAAAGCAACTTATATTTAGGAAACATTTTGTTGCAAATTCAGGAAGTAATAGTCAAACAGAATTGTGGGTACCAAGTTTCGAGGATCCTATACTCATTACTAGAGTTGTTGACCACCAAAGGAAGACAATAAACTGCAGAACAAAAGACAACCTCCTACCTGGATCCAAAAAGGCCGTCCACTGGAGGACATTCTTTCAGACCTTGGAGATGGGATAATGACCAGAAGGTGACTTGCCACAGAATTCACGAATGTGTGCTACACATCACATTTTGAACCTAAAAATGTGATTAAGATTGACTGCTACCACATTAATTTGTTGACTTTTGATCGATTTGACCAATCCCTAATAAAAGCGTGTTTGGGAAAGTCGTTTGATGGAATCTAGCCTTACACGTGGCTCATTTGTGAGCGTTGTATCTATGGGTTTTGGACCCGTATAAAGAAGGCCTTTCAGCCATTTTACACAGATGTGTCGCTTGGGTTTCAGTCATCTTTTGCACTTTTCTCTCTAATTCATCTTCATTCTTTCGGTAAAATTTTTAGTGGATTTTGTGATGTACTCAGTGAATATTGGTAGATTGAGTGAAAGGTTTACTGTGGTAAACTTGTTTGTCAGGCGAGAGAAACTTGAAGAAATATGTGATTTCTTCGAATATTTGTATTGATTGATTTTGACTTAATTTTAGTGATTTGGAGTAGATTCTTTGTAGATGTTCAATGAGTGAGTAGCATTTAGAGACACATTCGGACCCATTAGAGATCAAAATTACTTTTGTTATTTTGTGATTGAAGGATCGATTGAGGACCAACCCAATATTCATGGTATATAGTGAAGAAATTTATCTTCCATTTTTTATATACGGTGTAATTGACCGCTATAATTTTATTGTGGGAGGGCAGACGAGAATTTATGTAGTGGGTTACCTCCATGTTTATAGGTTATTAATTGACATCGCAGTTAGTTCATATGAGTAGAATAACTAGTCACGGTTAGTACTCTTTGAGAAGATACTAGTTGCTGGTAATTTATTTGTTTGTCCTTTCATGTGAGTGTTGCACTGCTGCTTATTAATTCAAATGCAAATGCCCCGGTTCAATGACAGCATCTAGCCAAGCTATGGTGATGTAGAGGGACGGTCGAATAAAATATTGTAGCTATTTGAGTCTCGTGTGGTTTAGTCGGAGAGTCTCCAAGTTATCGATGTAATATTTATCGTTCATAACATTTTTAAAAGTAGAAAAGCGAGTCTGAAAAGATCTGCTGCATATAAAAATACCGTGTACATAAAATTTCAAGTGTTCGTAAAATTCATAAGTGGTACTTAAAAACAATGATCAAAACGAAAGACTACAACAATAAACAAAAGCACCTAGCTCAAGAAACACACCTTGCTAGAAATGTGACTTTTAATATTACCAAGACAATGTTACAGTCTACTAGCTGCTATTTAAATTCAGTGGCAATTTAGATATTTAACCATCATGGAACTACGTTAAAATGATGAATTATGAAAATAGAACCATAGGTCGGGGATCAAAAAGTTCAATTGTAAAGGTTGAAAATGTGTTAAAGTTTAGGGACTAACTGTATAAATTCCCCAATGGATTGTTGTTGGGGATTACAAGAAGCCTCTCTCTGACCAAATACGCGCTAGCTTATTGTCAACCTTTACCACTAAACCATTGCAACATTGTTGAATTTTTTTAAATAAAAAAAAAACATTTTTATTATCAACTTTTGTATTTTTAAATTTCAAAAAAAAAAATGTGAAAGTCTGAACCTCCAAAGATTTTTGTGCCTGGGATCTTTCGCCTTTCAACGCTAAAAAACAAGCACCAACATTTCAAGAAATAAGTTACAGCAATCAATTTTGCAACTTTCAAAGGCAAGATTCTCTACCACTAAGTTCAGGTAATATACGAATTATTATCCAAGTGGAATTGTTGTTTCTTCCTGTAACGCGTGGAATGGGCAGCATCATGTGAATGCTAAGGTCCTATAACACAAAATAATAGCCCTTCGGGGTAAGTGAATGGACGTCTACAAAGTGCCGCATTAGGCTTCCTTCCAAGGTTTAGTTGCTCCACAAGTATACGAATGATATTCAGACTTTTTCATGTGTAACATGGTGTTCAGACTTTTTCATGTGTAACAGTAAGTATACTCCCTGTCTGAAGACTATATTGAACTTTACTCTTACAGAAAACTTTGATAAAATAAAACATTACAAACTTAAAATAATAAAATCTCCCAGTCACATTAGGGCCAATTGACTAAATTAATATTCTCGCTAAATACATAAGATAATAATTTATTTTTTTTTTTTGGAACTTCTATAGGTCCCATTTGTTACGGAAGCTCACTCCAAGATCTTCCAAACGATGGTTTTTCGGCTCAGTTTCTTGTTACATTTTCTACCAAATAACTAATCCAAACAACTCCAACCCATAACCAATATATTTACCTTGGTTACTTCTCAATCTCACCCACAAATAACAAGATATCGGTGTTGATTTGCAAGCCACACATGCATAAGAAAAACAATGAACAAGGCACAAAGTAGAAGAGTGCTTGCAAGAGGAAGTCACCAATTTTTGGAACACAAAGCACAGCCCTTTTTCTCTTTCAAAAGACAGCCACATTTTTCTCTAATCACAGAAATCACACACCTAAAAAGGCTAGGGCAATACAACATATATATAGATTTAGGTCAGGCTTTAGTTGGACCAAGAAAGAGGTTAAATGTGCCAAGATACAAGAGTCGTCCAATAGGTAAAAATATATAGGCCATGAGTAACATAATTTCTTAAGCTAGTTCCAAATATACTGTTATTTTCAAGTCGAGCATTTAAACTTGGTTGTTGGTAATCAATTCACCATTCGTTGATGCATGTGAAAATATACTCCGACTTTTATATTATCATCCTGGATTTATTGGGTATTAAAACCCAACAAATCTTCACATTGATACCAAATTAACCTGCAAGCGATCAAAATATAAAATTAATACTTGCATAATCAAGATAACTAATAAAATTGAGATCACAAACATTTCCTCATGTTGCGGACGTGAAACACATACCACATATGTTCCATAAACTCACCAATGCTATGGGCAAAAAGTACTCAAGTAGAAAACAGGTAATCACATTAATCAATCAAAAACAAATAAACATGCGATGAATATATAATATAGGATAATATAGATCTTTCAAACACGTTAACACAGAACAACATGCTAACACCCAGTTAATTAATCAAATAGCTAACACATATGCAACAAATGCATAAATGACCCCAATAAAAGATCTCACCACACTTATCATATCTCATTATATGTTACTCACATCTTGAGAACACATATTTCCTATCATCACCCATCATGTTCACTCGATGAATCACTCAACACATATCTAACTAGTAAACCATAATAGATCCTAAGTCCACATGATAATCTTTTATCACCACATCACTTCTCCCAACCTAAGTGGAAAATGGATCTCCACCTTACAGAAGTAATAGAAATGTCACTCTGACACTCCATTTGTACATGGTATTTCACAAATAAAAAATTCTAGACATTTAATCACATCTTCACTCATGATCTAAATGACACACTCCACATCCCCCGTGCATATCACCAATGCACCATTAGGCATCTATACTCCACATCACCAATAGACATGCAACAAACTTACTATATATACATCATAATCCACTATGCATGCAAACACATTACACAAAGTAATCAAATATCTTTCAAATTCATGCAAATGCACATATCAAATATATTGAAATATCATATAACCATGCAACAAAATTAAGCAATCACACACATGTAGAAATGATTACACACAGATGCACATACAGTAACTGGTTTACTCTCAATAAACCTCACTAGGTCATCACTCAACCCTATAGCTACATTCGCTTCACCTCTCATCTTATCCTTCTGCTTGGAACACTTCCTCACAAAAGTGTCTACACTTACCACGGTGTAACACCGCTTATCATCGGACTTGTCTCAACCCTTGCTCTTCTTTTTACTGCCTTCATCACTCTAGTTATTACTCAAGTTTCTATTGTCTTGAGCTTTATCTAAACTCATTTACTTAAACTTCATTATACTCTTCATCATATGTACATCACCACTCTTCTTATCATCTTCTTCAGCCTTAATCTCCATCTCTTTACATCTAAGAGAATCAATGACAATTTCAGATGTTAGGGTGTTCCTATCGTACTTAATCGCATTCTTAACTTCTCTATATGAGTTAGTTATAGTATTCCACAAAATAATGACATTATATGTTTCGGACTCCTTTTCATCACAATTAACAATGTCTTGAACAAACTTGTTAAAAACATCCAACTTTCAGCAAAATCTTTTGAAGGATCCATTTTAAAATTGAAAAATCTTTTAAGAAAATACAATTTATTAGGAGTAGATTTAAGAAAATCCTCCAACTTTTTCAAAGTTCTTTTATAGAATCAAGTTTTCCACCTCTTTTCAAAACATCATCAGATTGTGTAACATAATTGAAGTGTAAGTAAGTTCATCATATTTTTCTTTTTGTACTTTTGTTAAATTAGCAGGAAAATTGACGTATGTGGCTTTTGAAACTTTTGGTTGAATCAATATCCTCTTCATCTTTTGTTATCAAATTGAAAAATCTCATTCTCTAACTTCGAAATGTAAAGACATTTTGAAAAATAGAACAACCAAAGTACACAAATATGTTTCACAAAGTAATCCTAAGGTCGCAATATGCACCGTTCTAAATTCCAAAGGTTTCGTGAGATTCACAATCTCAGTATCAAGAGAATGGTCAAACGAGTCACGTCCAAGTATTCTAACAAAATAATCAATGCAACACGAAGGTACGTCAACAAAAATTTAGATGTTGAGTTTTGATCACTAAACATCTCAAATTGTCAAACGTTACTTAATCATATCACTTTCATTTTGCGTCTCTATCAGTATAGCTGACATGACTACAGCTATACTGACGTATTTTGTAACTAGCGCTCCATCACCGTTAGATGGCAAATCACGAAAGATGGACAATCCACGTAAGCAAGGAATCCTTTATTACTCGCTACACCTTTGCAGGTGTCTTTGATTCTTTGTTTACATGAGTTTAAGATGTCGAGTTTTGGCCACTAAATTAACTTCTCAAAGTACCATTGGAATGATAAGGAATCGCTAATGAAATATAATATGAAACACAATCAAATCAAAATCGATCAACATTCCTTACCGATAGTTTTGTTTAAATTTTATTTAATTAACTATATTTTAATTTGATTTCACTTCCTCTCTTCCGTGATTAGGTAACTGACAGTAATGGAGAGCCATTTTTATCTGTCTGTCAAGTTGGCTATTGCATTAGAAACATAAAATGGAAGTGATTCTAGTAAGTAACATTTGATACTTTGAGAAGTTTAGTGGTCAAAATTCAACATCTTAAAATGTAGTAAGCAATTGAAAACGTCAACCTAAATTTAGTGATTATTGGGACCATTCACATCAAAATTAGTGTATACTTGTTCAAATTGTTTGGTGGCCAAAGAAGTCATTACGGACTTAAAAGGCTCTGCCTTTTTCTCATGAATCGTTAGAGATTTGCATGTAAATATAAGAGCTGATAATTCTTTGTTGAACTATAGATACTAGTATTATAATAGACAAAGAAACTCATCATATAGTTAGGATTATGCTCTCGTCTTTGATTCCTTACATAATCAAACAAAATTTAAGTAAAACTACTAGTAAGGAATGATGATCGAGTTTATTTTGATTGTATCCCATATTATATTCCACCAACGAAATAATTGAATAAAATGTTCACCTGGAATGAATTTTCTAAATACATGATAACACAACATTAAACACAAAAAATAAGCAAAAATCATGTTTCCATATCATCATGATATAACTTTTGGAAGTTTAGTGGCCAAAATTCAACTAACTTAAAATATAATAGCATCTACAATGGATTCTATAATTTTTAAATAGCATATTTTACAATTTAGAGAGTAAAAATTTTTATATACTCCAACATATACTTAATTTTACAACTCCAAAAAAATATTTATTATTTTTTCCTATATTTTATTTTCACTTATTTTCTCCAAATTATTATATTATTTTCCTCAATTGAAAATTGAAATATGTTGAATGCATTTAATTATAAAAATGTGTTTGGCTCTCAAACTCTCTCTCTAAATTAAAATGTTAGTTTAGATAGTCAATTTGAGATGCTCTAAGTGAGAGCAATCAACTGTCAAAGTATAATGAACAATAAAAAACGCATTGTTTACATGAACTGTCCCTCTTTTATGATTGGACATCTAACATTGATGAAGTTCTAACTGTGAAATTCGTCGTCAGATCAGCTATTCCGTTAGATATGCAAAGCGGAAGTGATTGCAGTGGGTAATGTCTGACGCTTTGAGAAATTTAGTGGTCAAAATTTGACATCTTAAAGTGTAACCTAAGTTTCGTGATTATTGGGACAATTAACTCACCAATCTCCATTATGGTGCACAATAATTTGAACGGAAGGTGCTTCCATTTGTTAGTTATTTTTTCTTGCCACAAATCAATGTTTAAGAATAAAAAGAAGAAAATAAATTTAAAAGGATCCCAACAATTCTACTGCCTTCTATAAATGAAAATTCCAATTGTTGGATCAGCCCACCACGAGTTTGCAAAATTGCTGGTGGAGATGGTGCATCAATGGCGACGGTGATGGTGATTGTGATTGTGGTGAAGAGACAATAGAAATGGCCAAATGGGTGCATTATGAGAATGTCCGTACGTAGAGTCCTTATTAATGGTGAGAGAAAGTACATGTTAACACAATTTAAAGTTTGTTTAGAAGGATAAATTGAAAATTGATGGCATGTAAAATATAAATTGATGTGTCAAGCTTTTATTAGTGGAATGGCCACACAGAAAAAGTTTTGGGACATTTCGATTTAAACTTCCATGAGCACAAAGGTGGTCGGCTATTATGCTCAATCAATTTCAAAATTTTGGTTTTAATGCATCACTGCTTTAACATTTTGCCAAGTGTCGTCATGACTAGAATTTGATGACATTATTGAACGTCAAATATGTTAATTAATCTTGAATTTGTTTTACTATACTTTATCTAAATGTGACTTGATTATAAATATATATTTGGTAAAGCTTAAATTATAAACTAAGATAATCAAATATACTTTTTATCCATATATTTTGTAGGATTCACTACTACTCACTTATTATCTATATTTTTCATAGAATTTATAGTTTAAAATCATTTATGTGAGTATTGTGATCCTCCTAACACTTAATGGGCTAGTGCCATTTGTGACATTTTGGTTGTTACTTATTATTTACCTTAGCTGCCTAGGTGTCACTCACCTATTGGTAACTTTGGCTTGACCCGGATTGTGTTAATTTGGTTTTATTGTGACCATTGATGGAGATCAACGGCTGGGATTAAATCTTGGCTTGGATATTTTCTTGGCTTGACTCTTGGTCTTAAGATTCACGTGGGTTTCCTTCTTTGACACTCTTCCCTTCTCCTTTCTCTCTCGTTCAGTTTGGTCTCTGTCTTTTAGAAGAGGCTACTTCTGTCTCCTTCTTCCTTTGGGTCTGTGATTTTCACTTCCCCTTTACTCAGAGAACCTGGTGCAATATTAGGCTTGAAATAGGAGCTAATCGTTGTTGGTTTCTCGGAAGGGTTAGATTGGGTTTAGGGCTTGAATGTAGCTGCTTATGGTAGATCTGTTGATCGATGATCCAAGCCACATATTGAGTGATTCTGGCCGATTCTTGTACTTTCTCTGGATGGCTTTTTGCAAGGCATGGAGGGCTGTTCTTAAGCCTAACTTTCAGCCAATAGAATGGAAAGGGAATGCTGATTTCTGGACAGTGGAATGGAAGAAGAGCTCCATTTTATTTACTATGTTATTCTCAGTTTCTATGCTATCAGTTTTTTGGTTTCTTTATGCTATGTTGCAAGTGTTTAATTGCATTGTGCTTGTGAAGTTAGAACTCTGTCATTGTATGTTTTGAGCTTGTTGAACTGTAGATTGATTCCTAACAAACTGGCATCGGAGCCTAGCTCTTGGTCTAGGGTTTTGCTAGTCCTTTACTGATTTGGGGTTCTTCATTTTTGTCAGTGATATATCTGTATATGTCTTCTGAGGTTTGAACAGAAACCATCACTGTTTGGGCATTCTTTGAATCTGGTATTTGAATTTGCTATTTGGTCGTTTCTCTGATTTAATACTGATTCCTTGTAAAATTTCTTATGTGTATGTGTTGGCTGGGATTGGGTGATTCTAGTGACTGGCTGGCTTGCTCGATTGAGGAATTGGTGGTATATGTTACTGTTTTTCAACAGTGGTTTGGTAAGATTATTCCAAGCTCTCCTTTAGGTTAGGTTTGGTATTCTTACCAGTTTATTCATGATTACTTGGTTGCTTATTTGTAAATTCTATTGATTGAATTCTTGTGATTAATTTGTAACTTGAAAATCATGCTTACCTGCATTATATACATGTGCATTGTCGAAGTCTGGATCACACTTGCACACATCACACTGAGGTTCTTTAATCGAATTGTTTCATTGCTGTGCTTCATTTCTGGATATTGGTTTTAACTCTACATTCACATCTTTATATTGATCATCTGAAAAAGGTTTTTTTCAAAATCTTTTCTATTATGTGAAGAGTACAGGTCACCCTTTTACAAAATCCTGAATGGGTTCGAGGGTCGAATTATCGCAATTCAATGAAAATGGGGACTACTCGATATGGAAACAGAAAATGAGGCCCATTTGGTCCAACAGAGAGTTGCTAAATCTCTCGATAATCTTTCTACTTTTTCTGACGAGTTAAAAGTTAAACCAGTTGAAATTGAAGAAATGAATGAAATTGCTTATAGTTCTATAATTTTGCACTTTTATGATAATTTTGTTAGACATTTTGATAGTGCTAAGAATGCTAGAACTTTATGAACTGCCTTAGATTCCTTGTTCTTGACTAAGACTTTGCCTAACAAAATATATCTATTAGAGAAACTGTTTAGTTTTAAGATGGACCCGTGAAAGGACGTAGAAGGAAATTTGAGCGATTATAGCATAATCGTTAAGAGTCTTCTTCATAATGATAAAAAGTTTGAAGGTGAAGATTTAGCTGTAATACT
>CAIGRB010002893.1:0-24399 GCA_903798255.1 Fraxinus quadrangulata | reverse complement strand
CACTCTCAAAAAGTGATACAAACTCAAAAAAGTGACACAAACTCAAAAAAGTAACAAATACCAAAATAGCACCATCCATTTGTGCAGCACCAGTAATTATGTTCATTTTGATTTTCTGCTTTTATGAGTTTTGTAATATCCGCAATCACATAATTTTTTATTCACAATACTGCATTGTTTCGTTGCAAAAGATCTACATTTCCTCGAATTGCTGTACTTCAGTCTGATGCTCTTCCCCCTTCGCTGCTTCTTCTGCCATTCCTCTCCATATTTGTCCCTGCATAATCCCTATCACGATACTCGTCCTTGTCAGCTGAGTTACTTATAACGTCTGCTGTCATATTCTCTTTCCCACTGCTTTCTCTGTTCTTCGGCTTCTTTCTGGCTAATCTTTCTTCTTCATTTTCCTTCTCCTTAGCTATCAGTTAATTTTATCATATCAGTTACTAAATGCTCAGAATATAGGTGGAATTTTTATTTAAGATTTTACTTCCTTAATAAGCAAAACAAAAAACTATATATTCAGAGAGAATTCGAAAGTCCCGAGCCATACCGTAACCCATGTGCTGCTTTCCAATAACAGAAGACCGAGTTCTCTCAGCGGGAAGACGAAGAAGAAATCGATGGAAAACAAATCGGAAATTGAGATTTACAGTCGGATTTTGCTCGCATATGCATATTTTTCGACTTTGCCTTTGGAGATTTGGGGCTACGAATGGGGATTTCTACTACGAATGAATTTCTACCCATTAGAATTAGAGATTTCTACTGTGAATGAATTAGTTTTGGGGAAATGAGGATATTACGTTTATGGGGAAGAGAAGAGGTGGGATTAGGTGGTTTGGGCTTGTTGGCAGGTTGGACTTTGATTTTACCAATTTAGGACGTAATTAATACTTTTTAAAAATATTTAATTAGTTTAAGTGTATTAATCAAAATACTGTTAAAAAAAAAAAAAAGGTATACTTTCCTTAAAAAAAAAACTGATTCTCAAGAACCCAACGGGCCCTCAACAATTGAGGCCCAAAGGTCTAGGTTGCCTTGGCCAGGGCCGGCCCTCCATGCTGTAATCGGGTTCTGTGAACCTGTATATACGTGTAGCACCGTCCTACTTGGAATCCATAGCTCCAAATCTCGGAAGAAATTCATCAATTTTCTTCGCAAGGAATACAAGAATCACAAAATGGTGCGTAAACTATTTTATTCATTTGTACATCGTTTTAATTGCTCATTTATATTTAGGGTCTAGGGTTGTTATTGCGACGTGTTGGCTTTCATTAAGATGTTTCGACATATTATTTATTTATTTATTTATAATTTTCACGATCTGAAAACATAATTGATGTATTGGATTCGCTCTTGATAGCGTTTTAGGTCTGAATACCTGTGACAGCGCAATTGTGATTTAACGATTGAATAATTTGTTAATCCATGGGGATCTTTAGAAATTTACAGTATAGTGTAGAAATTGGCTGGGTTACGTAAGATCAATTGTTATTAGTTGTTCGCTTCTGGACTGAAAGGGGTTTGAGATTGTTTCTTTCGTTTTTTTTTTTATTATTATTATTTTTTTTATGTAATAGAGAAAAGGTATCTATTTTGGGTTTATTTCATTAAGTGCTTAAATTGATTTGTATAACGTTCATTGATGTAATCTGATTCAGTTAGCACGAAGGGGAGATTTTTCTTTATTTAATGTATTGAAAATAATCTTTATTTTTTCATTGCAGGTCTGTTTGAATTACTTTATTATTTTGCTGCAGTTCTTATATGTATAGAGATGAAATTTCTGAAAAATATCTTTATTTTTAACTACAGTTATATAAATGAGCACTTATCATTAATTATTTGATTATTTTCTGCAGTTCTTGTATTCATAGAGATAAGATGTAATTATTTTATTATATACAGCTTATGATTTACTCTAACGTTTGATATTTCAAGCAACTGAAGTAAATTTATTTGGTTTCTGCAGTCATCGCTTGCTGCTGCAAGAGCAGATAATTTTTACTATCCTCCAGAATGGGAGCCAAAAAAGGTATGCTTATGCCACATATCAACGGTTTGATTTTTGCAGTGAGTTATTTATTTTGGGGCTTCTTACACTGCTCTTTTTTTCAGGGTGGGTTGAACAAATTCCATGGACAACACGCTTTGAGGGAGAGAGCAAGAAAAATAGATCAAGGCATCTTGATTATAAGGTACTGAACTAAGAGTGTTTGATCATTAATTTGCAATGTAGCTAGTTTATTCACAGTATCATTGTTGCGTAACTGTGGTAAACCGTGTCAAAATTTTAGTAGCATGGTGAGAAAACCAAGGAGGTAGTGTTTGGGTGGCCTAGGAAATAAGTATGTTTCCCCTAGCAATATATCACATGTGAGAATTTTGTATTATACAGAAGCCTGCAGTTAGGTTTTTTATTTATCTTTCCTCTGTATGACAAGGCAATATGAGCGTATAATTCTGAATAATTGAAAGAGGCTAAGAAAAATTTGTGACTAAGTAAATGTTTGGATATAAAGAAATGTTGAACGAAAACCCTTTTTCTCCTTACTCACTAACTTGATGAGCTTGAGTGGTGTTGTGTAAATGTGAGTATACACAATATAAGGTCTAACTTAAGTACTATAACCATCATTTAAGTCTTAATTACTTGTCCATGTATGTATTGATATCTGCTTCTTTGAAAAACCTTTGAAAATCTTGTCACTGAATGGGCAAAGTGCTTAGGGTAGTATCATATGAATGGCACTGAATTTTGTTGTTTTAATTTCATCCAGTCTCCAAGATTAGGAAAATTATAAAAATAGGGTAGCTTGAAGCACTTGATAATTCTAAGCGAGAGCATTGTGTTCTAACCTGTCGAAGTTCTGGATATCTTTCAAAAGCGTAAACCTATGACCATTCTCAAAAACATGTTTGGAGACACTGATCCAATACTTTTATCCATAATGTACTTGTTACTGAGTGTTTCAATTGTCAGTTTCTTTGTGAGAGCATATTGTGTTTGGTTGCATTAACAGAACTTCAAAAATACTTATTTCATCGGGACACGTCTGTCTGATCAATTGCTAACCTGGTAGGACAATACATTTTCTTAACAAAAACTGTGCGGATGAAGCTTTTTGGATAGTAGATACTTCCCAACTGTTCTGCCCTTAAAGAAGAAAAACATCAGCTTCGTTTTGTAACTGATGTAATATTCCATCGATACATCTTTTTTTATACTTGTCTAGAGAGTTTAACTGAATTGCAAGTGTGTTTGGGATTGCTCTCGTGCTTTTGTAATGCATCAGAATCCAATGAGATTATAGAACTGAGAAAATTTGTCTCATGTTTTATTGTTTTACCAACAATTCAGAAAAATAAATTTGAAATGTGATGAAACCAAAATCTTCATTCAACTGTGAACGCAATTGCATGATCAAATGATCCATAAAAACCTATGGACATTCCTTTGATTCCCTCATTATAGGCATAGTAGAAGCTGACAACAAGAAAATGACTGATTTTTGCATGTAATTTCCATTTTTCAGGTTTGAGATGCCATTTAATATTTGGTGTGGTGGATGTGAGTCCATGATTGCAAAGGGTGTACGATTCAATGCAGAGAAAAAACAAGTTGGAAATTATTACTCCACAAAGGTATGCTATTGTTGATAATGCTTATTTACTTCTTGCTAATTAGGATTGCTAACGGCGATTATCTATTTCCTTTTCCAGATATGGAGCTTTACAATGAAATCCGCATGCTGCAAACATGAGATTGTTGTTCAAACAGATCCAAAAAATTGCGAGTACTTAATTATTAGTGGAGCCCGTCGAAAGATTGAGGAGTATGACGCAGAAGATGCTGAAACTTTGGTACTTCCAGTAGATGAGGGTGAGTATTTTTACCAGTCACTCTTGAATATCTCACCATGTCAAGTTTACGACTTGTGCACCACTATTACCCGCATTCCACAACGGGCTTATGCTGTTTCAACTTAAAAGCTATCGTATTATCTCCTGAACGAACAGTTTATTGTGTTATCATACTAGATGCTGCTCTCTGAGATCTCGTTTTTACACGAAATAATGGTTTTCTTCTGATATCCAAGGGCGTTTACAACTTTACTGGAACTATCTGGATTCTCTATCTGGATGCCTAATACGTCTCTTCTCCCCGAGCACTTCAATCTTCTGTAAATGATTTCTCTAGATCTAAAATTATTTGTTCTTTTGCAGATAGAAGCAAGCTGGTAGATCCTTTTTACCGTCTTGAACATCAGGAAGAAGATATAAAAAAGAAGAAAGAAGCAGAACCAGTATTGGTGCGTCTTCAGCGAGTTTCTGATGTGAGGCATTCAGATGATTATGCCTTGAACAAGGCGCTCCGAGCTAAGCTCAGGGATCAAAAGAAAAGAGTAGCTGAAGAAGAGGCTATTTCTAGGAAATCAGGACTTGGGATAAGACTTCTTCCATCTTCTGAAGAGGACGTTGCTGCGGCTTCCCGCATAAAATTTGTTTCTAAGTTTGACAAGAACCGAAAGAACAAAAGGGCACTAATTCAGTCCGCTTCAATATTTACTGGATCATCTGGATCTGCATCCGATAAAAGACGGTTGGAGCTGGAAGCTAAGAGGAGAAAGATAAATGCTGCCTCTGCATCAAAAGTATTGGTAGGAGGATTTAAGCCATCATCATGGTCTCATGCTGCTGTTCCTTCAGTAAAGTTTAACAGGGCTTAAAATTGTCCGTCACACATCGTTGAATATGTGGTTTCTCATTACGCGTGATAGTTTTTAAGTTCAATGTGTGGCCTAGTTATAATCAAATAGTGTGCGCGCGCTTCTATATGCTATATAGCCTGTTATACAAGATTTTCATATCTGTCCTGCATGTAGTTTATGGTTTCATCTTATAATAATGAAAATGTGTTTAAGTGTTCTCTTATGATCATTGTTCTATGGTGAACAAGAATGATATCAATGCTATTCCTGCATGATCTATTGAAAAAGTTGGCCTATGGGGTCTAATGTATTTCATAATAAGCAGATGTTTAAGCCCCGAGTGTTGATTTATTTTGCAGGATTGATTTTGATTTGACTCAACTCTTCTTCCTGACCTCAGCTTCACTACGTCTTGTTCTTAGATATAAATAATATCTTAGTACCCTTCCTTTCACAAATTCAAGGTCACTGGGAATCCTGTATTGGTACTGTCGTCGTGTTTTGAATTCTATAGTTCTTCAGTCGTACACAGCCTGATTTTCAACCTATGCTATCATCATTTTCAGAATCATGAACAAGGACATTTGAACACTTGGCTGTCATTATTTTTATTGAGTACAGGATTGAATAAGACACATCAACCACTACCAATCTGAAACAAGAGTGTTTTCCTCAAACCAGTCACTTCATGTTAAAAGGCACTCTTTAAAGAATTCAACTAATTATCGATTCTCGTGCTTGCTGAGCAACAAGTTTTGTAGTTCTTATTTTTTTAAGAATAAAGTTATTTCGCCTAGTGAAGTTATAATTACCGTTCATGTGGCGCGTACGTGACATTAAATGATATATATAATTAAATAAGTAATTTAATTTTACATTTAATTTAATATATTACCTAATATCATATATATTGGAATTATAATCTCAATGAGACTAAATAACATTATTATCATTTTTTTTTTAACATTTCATTCTTTAGAGTCATCTAACAAATTTGAGCCCATGATTGAAGTCTATTTTTGGCCTAAATATATTTTGTAATGAGTTAATTGTTCCAATAGTTACTGAACTTATGTTTATGTCTTCAATTTCTTACTAAAATTTAAAATGTCGAGTTTTAACCATAGAACTTTGAAAAACGTTGGATTTTACTCACTGGTACAACTTCTATGTAAAATCTCTAACGAAAATGATGGCGTGACCGACGAAATGCATAAGTAGCGTCCCGTCACATCGTTGAACTTTGAAATGGTCGAATTTTGACCACTAAACTTTGAAAAATGTCTTTGATTGTTCACTAAATTTTTTTTTAAAAAAAATCTTTTATTACACTAAACTTTGAGGTGGTCGAATTTTGGCTACTAAATTTTGAAAAAAAAAATCTTCTATTCCTCGCGTTAAATTAAGATTTAATTAAATTTTTTTGTTAAAATTACAAATTTATTGTATATTTCGTTGCAAAATTCAAATATTATGATAAGACAACGTTTGCAAAGCCGTGCAAAGAAAGTGATTACTAATTGCAATTGAATACACAATAAATTTGTTATTAAAATTTACTTTTAATATTTGTATTTTACAACGAGATACACAATAAGCCTCTGTTTGGTCGGGATTGAAATCGGATTTTTAGCAAATTTTAATAAAAGTTGATGAAATGTGTAGTTGAAAGTTGTGAATCCCATAAATATGTGGTTAAAACTAATTGGTAAGTTTGAGTTTGATGAAAATCTATATTTTAATTCCTATCAACTATGGACTAATCCCTTGTTTGGTATGGATTAAAATCAGACTTTTAGTAGATTTTGTAAAAGTTAATGAAATATGTGGTTGAAATGTTGTGAAATTCATAAAATATGTAGTTAAAATTGATTGTTGACTTTAACTAGAATTAATTTTTAATTTTTAATCGGTACCAAACATGAGCTAAATTTGTTACTAAAATTAAATTAAATTCAAATTTTAATAATAATCCTAAAAACGATTTTGAATTGAATCCAAATTTATTGTGAGCAATAGAAGACGTTTTTCAAAATTTAGTGGTTAAAATTCGATCATCTCAAAATTTAGTAAACAATAGAAAACGTTTTTCAAAATTCAATGAGCAACCGAATTCTTTTTTAAAGTTCAGTGACCAAAATTTGACCATCTCAAAGATTAGCGACCAAAATTGGACCACCTTAAAGTTCAACAAGCAATAGAAGATTTTTTTAAAAAAAAAATTTAGTGAGCAATCGAAGACATTTTTCAAAATTTAGTGACTAAAATTCGACTATCTCAAAGTTTAATAGCGTGATGGAACATCACATGTACATTTTGTTGGCCACGTCATTAATTCCGATAGAGGTTTTAAACGAAAGTTATACAAATGAATAACATCCAACATTTTTCTAAGTTTAGTGACCAAAACTCGGTATCTCAAAACTCGTTTTCACCGTTTTCAGTTAAAATCAAACCAAAACTTCAAACCGCGGAAAATGGCCAAATTTTGCCAATAGCTGAGAGAGCCACGGATTTTCTGAAGGTCATGAGTTTGATTACATTTCATCGCAACTCAATACAAAGGAATTTTTTTTTATATGTATAGTACAAAATTTTTCAAATAAATTGATAGGTGGTTGAAATTCAAACCCATGTCACCAACATGGAATTTCAATGCCTTAATCACAATGACTCGAAATAAATTCAAAACTAAAAATTGAAATACAAAGAGAACAACCTCTTAGTTCTTAGAAAAATGAGTGTCAGATACAGGCTAAATGTCAATAAAATTTTGTAGTTGTTTCATCAAACTTAGATGGTGTTTTGTGGAGATTAAAATTAGATTTTTAATACATTTTGATAGAAATTTTTGAAATGTGTGATTAAAGAGTTGTGGGACCCATAAAAAATATGGTTAATATTAATTATTTGACTTTGATTTGAATTAAAATCAAATTTTAATCAGATCAAACATGGGCTTAATCTCTACTAACCATTCTTTAATTTAAAGATAATTGGGATTTGTTTGCTCCATTCAACATTTATAACTGTTCATGCATATTGCACCTTGTCCACATCGCCAAAAAGTACATTTTTTTGAATCCAAAAAACAGTAAGCTCCCAAAACGCCGTTTGATTCAGAGAAAGGCGCATGAAATTTCGGCTGATTTTCCGAATCTCCCCAGACAAGCATGATCATAGTACCATATCTTTTTTCTGGGACAAATTCTGATTTTTAAGATATTCTATCACTTTTCTAACCGTACAAACTGACACTTCGAAGTTTGATCACTTATGTATCAAGAATTTGTGAACCTACGCATTTTAAGGTTACATGCTTTACAATTTCACCACGCAACTGAGGCAGAAACAGTCAAACTCAAATATAAAACTATATTTCATTCGCTCGACTAGATAATATTAGACAATTTTAATGAAGAAAAGTATTTCATGTAATATGACTATTGCGTCTCTAATCCCACTCGTTAACATACATAAAATGTCATAACTGAAAGAAGGGCGAGTATAACAACATCATCGTTTGGTTTAAATTTTTATTCTCGACGATTGTGCACTGGTGCGATTCATCTTACTTTTACCGAAACAGTAACTGGTGAACTCTTTTTCTTCCTAGAGTACATATTCATAGGATATGCATATGTAGCTACTGATTCTTAATGTCTGCTTTTTCCTGTTCATCAAATCATCTCAAAACTCTTTTTATCAAACTTCCACTGCCCGTCCCATATATTTTTCAATGGTGAGTGCCGTGAAGTTTTATTTTTCCAGATATTGAATTTCCAGAATCAGAGGGAGATGCTTCGAAGTTTTCCAGGTCATTACAACCCTTTTCTTCTCCTATATTATGGTTTATATTTTCCTGGAAATTTCTGCAATATTTTATCAAATTTTCTGCATAATTTGGTATGAAGATCTTTGTGCTTAGTTGCTTGCATAATGGAAAAGCTACATGTGCATGGCCTTTGAACTGATCGTAAATAAACATATACGACTTCCGTATGGTAGTATCACTTGGACATTTCTTTTTGTCGTGTACATTTGCAGTACAACTATGAAGCTCATATACTCCTATTAGGATGGTATGTCCGTCTTCGACTCATATCGTGTCGTGTCATGTCCGAATTAAGAGACACTTCAGGACATATATCCAACAAGCCATATCCGAATGATTTTATCCTAACAAATGAAACTAAACAGATCCATGTGCGAAGATTACCATTTAAAAACGTTTTGGCTTGGATTAGCAGAATATTTATGGAATCAAATTGTGACCATCCCTATTTAAGATTGAACAACACATATTTCTAGATTACAAAAGGATATAGAGTACCAGAGAATGAGAAGATCGTATTGTATACAAAATAAAAGTTGATGCTAGTGTGTACCACCAATGCACCACTAGAGCCCTCACTATCGGGCTTGACCGGTGTTCCACCATTATAGGGATGTCGAAAAGGGCGGAATCGACCCACTTGCATCAAGTTCGATTCAGGCAAACTTTAGAGAGAAAGAGACATTGGGTTTTACTTTTAGCTACAATTTTTTAATAGTAGAGGTAATTGGGTCGTCAAACTTGATAATCAAGCCCGAGACAACACGCTCACTATGGTGCCTGACTTGTGCATTGACCTGAATCAATTGGATTGGTTTTTTGAATCTGAATGAATTTTAACAAGGTAGATCATTCTGAACATGAACAACTCACCAATACATCATCCTCACATGTATACTTAATTGACCCTAATCTTTTACAAGACAAATATTTAATAGGGATGAGAACTTATAATCTTCATTATTCTGTGGAATAATTAATAAAATATTCATTTTATCCAATCTTACATTTTAAATAATTTAATATTAATAATCACATGCAACTAGGTATACGTAATTATTTCGTTTCCTACTAATTTGATATCGATAAGTTTTATGATTTTCGTAGAATATAATTAATAAATTAATATTCGTACTCTATTCTAAAGATATTTTCTCCTTCTAAGGGTATCTCAAACCCTTACACCAATTTAGCATTTTTATGCCAAATTAGTATGAAAATCCCGTCGAACCCAAATTCATATCATTATACCAAGTTTGGTAATAAACAATGTTGTTGTTTTTTCCTTATTTCCCTTTTTGTCATTCATTTTAAACTACAACAAATCTAATTTCTATTATATATCCTTTTATAATTTAATGATTTGAATTTAATAATATTTAATTTAATTTATTATTTTTACTAACATTTATAATAAATAGTAATCAAGTAATAAATAATAGCTATTAAATATATTAAAACGACAAAAATAGTTGTAATTTATGTTCCTTTTGTGAAATTTCTTTTTAGTATATGTAAGTTTTAATATTATGATATTAGAAGTACTATTTTTTTAAATTTTAGTATTAAGTGTAATGCTTTTTAAAGTTAGTAACAAATGCAGTACTTTTGTTAATTAAATGTAATCTTTAACTTAGTAATTGTAGTAGTAATATTACTTGTCATTAAATAATTTTTGAATATTAATTGTAGAGAATTTATAAAATAAGGAAATAAAAGATACTGTTTATTTGATGTAATATTTGGTATAATGTGTTTCAAATAACTGAATAAGATGGTGTGAAAGCACCATTTTAGTGTCATGGGTTGGAGATGTTTTAATCGTAGGGGAGGGTTTGAAAATTTTTATGGCATGTTCTTTGTCATTAAAATAAATAATAAATGAGAAAATAACGAAATTTAGAATAAAAAAAGTCATCAAATTCGAATCATAAAAAAAGAAAGTTAATACATGTGTACACAATTTTTTAAAAAGCGTAATATGTGGTGATGTGCAGAGGTTTCTGACTAGGCGAGTGTAGATGAAAGTTAGGCGAAAAGAACGTAAAAGATATTTTCTTATTTTAATATTATTTTAGATTTTTAATCAGTCTAAAAATTATTTAATAATACATACAAATTATAGTACCAAATATAGTTTTAAAATTTTAACAAAAACATATATTTGATAAACAAAATATAGTATAATAGTGCTAATTAAAATATTGGAGAGTTTTAATTTTTTATTAATTAGTAAAAAATAGGAAAAACGATTAATTTAATAAAATATAAATAACTATTTATATAATAGTACAATATATTACAGTCAAATCAAATGTACAACACACTACAATCAAACTAAAAGTACAATGTACTACAACCAAATTAAATGAATTTTTATCCAACACCGAAAGTTTATAACAAAATGTTTGGATATATCCTCTATAAATAATCGAGTCAATAAACGAGTAAGTAACTTTTTGTGCTTTTCAATCTAATTGGCTAAAAGTTAAAAAAAATTGAAAAATTTATAATTATTAAACCTGTTTAAGAATAGGAAAAGGAAAATTAAAAAAAAAAAAAAAAGGTTAATTTCATCATTGATTTTATTTTTTAAATTTCTTTAATTTCGGATCGGATATCCGATAATATAGCAAATAGGATGTGGGTTTTACAATCAAATATCCGTTAGATTATTGAATTGGATCGAATAATTATTCTTATTGAATCGGATATAATATGGGTAGATCTGATCAATATCCGATCCATTTACAACCCTATTTGAAACCCTAGTAGCAAAATGGAATCAATTTATCGGACTGACTTCAATATCAAAATGAGTAGTTTAACTTATCACTACCTCGTAAGGGCGTTGAGAAGTTTTAGTGCTTACATCGCTTGATTTGTTTATTTGATCGTTTTAGTTCAACTCATTGCTATCTCGTAACAAACATCAAAATTCTCAACAAATGGATTGAGGGAAGTACCACGTTGATACCTAAGTTAATTTTTCTTATTAAGAAATAAGATAGATGAAGTTTTGACTAAGTAGGAGAATAAATGAGTACTTGACAAAGGACTCCTATCCTTCAAGACCACCATCAAGGTCGAGGTTTGGCTCGAACTCAGATCCTAGGCCATGTTGCAAAGTAAACATGAGCCAAAGATAGGCCGATCCTCCTTGGCATACTTTATCACATATTGGTACAATTGATGCGAACTAAACAATTGTGGATCATGGAATGTGTAAGAAAATTACGAATTTACTATATTGGTAAAATTCGTATATATATCTAATGTTATTTCTAACTTCTCAGATTCACATATGTACCTCAAATCAAAATGTTTCTACTACTAGTATGATTACTATACACGAGTTTCATGCTCATATTCAATGAAAATAACTGAAAATTTGTATTTCTAGTAAGGGGCGTGACTCATGAGCCCACCTTCGCTATCAACATCGTGTACATTACAATCAAATATATCACTTGCAAGGGTCGGACTTTGACAGTGCTTATCATTCACTTCTAAGACTTGAGACACTTGAAGAGTCGTGTGGCATTGTTAGAAAATAACAAATTTTGTTTGGGTCCCGTAATTAATTTCTAATCAAAATGAAAGGGACTTACAAAACATAAAATACAAATTGATCGACGTACGAACCAAAGTCGGCATGGCAATTAATTTGGCTTCCCCATTAGTCAATTTATGTAGCCTTATTTTTCTTTTTCCAATCTTAGTTTCATTAACTTTAGCTAGGAATGTATAATGAGACAGTAATTGTGAGTAAAAGAGGCATGTAATGGCATTATTAATGGAGTGGTTGATTAATTTTTTGTTGTTGCTTATTAAAACTAAGTAATCTCATATATATAATACTAATCTAAAACTTTATATAGTAATTCTAAAAGACAATAGCCCTGAGTTTATGTAAAAAGGTTTTAGCAATGTTCTAAAAGGTGTGCCTAAACCGGTCTAAGTGGTCTAGGCATGGGTCTTTGTAGAAAACGTCGTACCCAGAGTTAAGACGAGAAAAATACGGCCAACTCTCTGTTGATTGTATAGGGCGTGCTTAAGCGGAAAAAAACGCATTTCTTCTTCTCTTTTTCTTTTATTTATATTAATTAATTGTAAATTTTGGAAGATTTATTTTCAAATTTCTTCCTTTTATTTTTAGGCATTTGGTGGTATTCTTTTTCTTTCGTGTTATGTATATATATATGAAAAGTTCCTATTTTCAAACTATGCATTATTGTATTTATTTATTGATCTAAAATAATTTCAATAATATTATAAATAGAAAAATATCTTACTATGTCTAGGCTTGACCTCCATGCGTTACAACGGAAGCCGTTTAGAATCTCGAGTTTTAGAAAATATAGAAAACAAGAAAAAACGAAGAATGTCGAAGAAAAAAAGTTGCTATGAGCACGCTGATCAATTAGAGCTCATCTTTTACTAGGAATTCCTTCAATGGGATTTCAATATTCTGTTGTATTTTGAACCTAGTTTCATTGATCAATTAGACGATTGCAAGACAATATTTTGTTTAACTCCTATAATGGATTCTGTGTATTCACTATTATGAAACCACATTTAGTATGTGGGTGATGTCGAGTGGCAAACCCGATAAGTAGTTCCGTGGGGGTACAAATTAAGTAGAAAAAACCTTTGAAACAAAGAAATACGCAATAACATTTACCAATTCTCTATGGATTTTCATATTTTGAAAACGTCCTATAATGACATCATCTTCAACTTTATCAATTACATATTTCTAATTGTAGTTGGACCCTATGAACTAGTGCTTACATAGTATGAGTTTAATCCAGACTCCCTCTCTCTCTCTCTTTTTTTTTTTTTTTTCAGTTTTAAGTAACTCCTATGGACTAGTGCTACAAATGAAAATCAATATAAATTTATGATAATAAATCTTTTAAAAACAATATTCTTACTATTGACGTTGATATTCGAAAGTCTCTATAGCACGGACACTTCAATTAGAGTAGCGTGTCCATGTTCGACACGAATCGATATCGACACTTCTCGGACATTCTACTTCAATCATTTTTCTTTTTATATTAGAAATATTATATATTGTTAATTTCAAATTATTAGCAAGTAATAAATAGGAACTCAAGTTTAAAAGATTTCAACAAGAAAATTTAATAACAAGTATAAAACTAAATTTATACTATATAAATGAAGAATTTTTAAGAATTTAATCAATGTGTCGTATCTGTACTTTTTTTAAAAATCGCGTGTCGACCTATCAAACACGTATCGTGTTGGACATATGTGTCTGTGGCGGTGCATCATAGCTGAAAGTACTACTTAGTGGATACAGTGAGTCAAACACTTTGTTGAATCTATTCCAACTAATCAACACACTTAACAAACGTCAAGCTTCTCAACAATTGGATTAAAGTACCACATTGATAACTACGTTAATTCTTCTTGTTAAGACTTGAAATGGACGAAGTTTTCACCAAGTACAAGAATAGATGAGTACTTGACCAAGGAGTGATAACTTTCAAAGTCACCATCGAGGTTTGGCATGAACTCAGATCCTAGGCCAGGTTGCAAAGTAAACATGAGCCAAAGATGGGTCGAGTCTCATTGGCATACCTTGTCACATATTGGTACAATTGATTCCTAGTAAATAATTGTAAATCATGGAATATTATGTAAGAAAAGCATGAGTTTACTTTATTAGTAAGATTCCTTTATACATATGAAATGTATTAACTTTTCAAATTCACGTATATACCTCAAATTGAAATGTTTCTACTACTAGCATGATTACAATTACACGTGTTTCATGCTTGAATTCAACGAAAACAATTCGAAAAATGTGTTTCTAGTATGTTTTTGTGTGGTCGTGACTCATGAGCCCACCATTATTATCAACACCACATACATTATATCTCACTTACAAGGGTTGGGATTTGACAGTACTATGAGATACTTGGAAGAGTAGAGCGGCGTTGGTAGAAAACAAGCAGTTTTGTTTGGGGGTCCCATAATTGAATTTCTAGTCAAAATGAAAGTGACTAGTAATGTACCAATTGATATCGCGTGCGAACCAAAGTCAGCAGTGCAATTAATTTTGCTTCCCCATCAGTCAATTTCTGTTATCTTATTTTTCTTTTTCCAATTCTAGTTTCATTAACTTTAATACCTCCAATCACTCATAGTGGCTAATGAATGTATACAATAATGAAAAATAGTATGCGATAATAATGGGACAATATTTGATATTAAAAGTAGTATTTTGAAAATTGTAAAGAGTGACTAGGCATGGATGCTAAACTTTAAATTTTACGAGTTGAGGCGAGACCTAGGTGTAAAAAAAAAAAAAAAATGTTTTCATATATTTTTAATAATATTTTAAAATTTGATCATTTAATAATTAAATTAATACATGCTAAATGTCTAAAATTATAAAATACTATATTTGCTTCCTACAATTAGTCAATTGTACAATTTTTAAGTTTTCGAAGTGGAAAATATATTCTATTTTTAATTATTTCATTTAGAGTTGGAATGACATAGAATAATCATGAATAAATAACTATTAAACACTTAGCAAACAGTGACAATAAATAATCTCTTTGCACATTTTATTGAACACTTGGAATGCTAGAATATAACATTACAACTCAAAATAAAAGCACTTCTAAAATAGCCTTTAAAACACTAATGCATGTATAAATCGTACACAAACAAATTATTATTCAACAACTCACCAAATGTCCAAAAAAATTTATTTCGAAATCAATTGAATTAGTTAATGTATTGTCTTCAATCTTTATCAAATTCAAATTTCTTACTTGAACCTGTTGAGAAAGGTAGATTGGATTTGGAGTAGTCGAGCTTCATTGTTTTCCAATTTTCCTTTGGCCACTCTTTTGTTTGAAATTTTTTAATGTGTTTTCATTTGACTTTTGTACAAATAAAATCATTTAGAAGTTCAAAAGTGAAGTCAAATAAAAGGTTTTTTTAAAAAGGATAAATAAAATGAATAAAAAATTAATAAAGCCCGATTGGACGTGCCTAGCCGCGCATTAAGCAATCAACGGTAAAAGTTGATCGCTTAATTTAGCGGTCACTGCCAAGGCATGGCATTTCACCCGTGTCTCGACTCTAAGTGACACTTAAGTATCGTCTAGACGAATGCTTTTAAAATGTTGATTAAAAGATCATGTTTTGGAACATCTCTTATATATTTTCCTTGTTGAATACAGGCATGTAATGGCATTATTAATAGAGTGATTGAAGGTGATTTCTTGTCCCATGCAGATGTGAAAAAAGAGTGATTAAATTTTGTTTTATTACTTGTTAAAACTAAGTAAGCTCATATATGTAATATATACATTTGATCTAAAACTTTATAGTAATACTAAAAGCAGTAGCCATGAGCTAACGTAAGAGGTTTTAACAATGTTCTCAACGGCGTGCTTATGCTTGTCTAAGTGTGCCTAAGCACGCCGCTTTGAAGAAAATGTCGTACCTAGGGGCAATATGAGAAAAAATATGGTCCAACTTTCATTGTCTAAAGCTTGCCTAGGCGAAAAGTGACTTTTTGTGAATCTCATAGATCGGTTTTTTAGAGTCCTCGATTAGAATCAATATAGTGAGTGTGTTGCTAGATATTAACATGACAACCAATAATGTAAGAAAGGTGACATCCATCGTACTTAGTGATGAGCCGAGTCTCAACCACTAGTCTAGATATGTAAATGATGGCCATTGTCACAAAGCTGACGTAAAATGAGAATCTAGACCCATGAGCCTTTTTATCATTTTATATTTGCAATTGTATTATTTCTTAAAAGAGTGGTGGAGTGGATTTGCTTGGTGTTATCTTTAGTAAGAAAGGTCTTTTAACATTTTTTCATCTTTTTTGTGTCTTAAGATCTAAGACCTGCATTTCTTGTTCTTATATATATATTAATTGTTAATTTTGAAGATTTATTTTCTATTTTCTTCTTTTGGTTTTCAGGTGTTTGGTGATATTCTTTTTCTTTTGTGTTAATATATCATATACTGTAGGGGATAGAATTAATTACAAAGTAATTATAGTACTTATGATTTTAAGAATTATTTTTTATTGAAATTTTCAAAAATATGTATGAAATTCCTATTTTCAAATTATACCTTATTTTTCTTTATTTATTGGTCCAAAATGGTTAAAATAATATTATAAATAGAAAAATACCCTATTATGCCTAGACTTGAAGCGTAACCTCCACGCATTACTACAGCTTACACCTTTTAGAATCTCGAGTTTTAGAAAATAGAAATAATTTAATTGAAAATTTGAAAAATGTCAAAGAATTATTGTTTTGAACATAGTCAATTAGAGCTCATGACTCGTGTTTACTTGGAATTCCTTCGTGAGATTCTAATACTCCGTTGTATTTTGCTCAATTAGGCACTGCGTTTCACTGAGAGTGAGGCTCTTGAACCTAGTTTCATTTATTAATGAAAAGAGTGTAAGACAATTTTTTTGTTTTAACTCCTTTAATGGATTCTAGATTCACTATTATGAAATAAGCTTTAGTGTGCGAGTTTTGTGGAGAGCAAGGAAGTAAGTTTAGTGGGGTACAAAATAACTAGAAAAACTCTTGATATAAAGAAATACACTAAATAGACAAAGTTTTAACTAAGTATGAGAATGGATGAGCACTTGACCGAGGAATCCTATCTTTCAATGCCACCATCGAGTTGAGGTTTGGCACGAAATCGAATCCTAGGCCAGGTTGCAAAGCATATCAAAGATAGGCTGGGTCTCATAGGCATACTTTGTTACATAATGGTACAATAAACGCGTACTAAATAATTATGAATCATAGAATCTGTAAGAACAGCACGAATTTACAGTATTCGTAAGATTCCTTTATATATACGGACGTATGAGTTCTAGCTTCTCAATTCATGTATATACATCAAATCAAAATGTTTCTACTAGTTATGATTACAATTACACTAGTTTCATGCTTGTATTCAAGGAAACAATTTGAAAATTGTGTTTCTAGCAAGTTTTTGAGTTGTGATGACTTGTGAACCTACCTTCATTATCAACACCACTTACATTACGTACAATCAAATGTCTCACTCGTAAGGGTCGGATTTCGACAGTTATTATCATTCACTTCTGAAACTTGAGACATTAGAAGAGTCAGGCAGCATTGATAGAAAGTTTGGGGTCCCATAATTGAATTTCTAGGGAAAATGAAAGTGACTACTTACAAAACATAATATACCAATTGATATCGCGTCCGTACCAAAGTAGGCAGTGCAATTAATTTGGTCCCCATCAGTCTTCACAGTCAATTTATGTTCTCTTTTTGTTTTTTTGTTTCTTTTAACAACTTTAGTTTCATTAACTTTAATACATTCAGGCACTGATAATGAATGTATACAACAATGAAAAATAGTATACAATGATAATTGTTATTGAAAGGCCATTTTTTGGTACTTACAGTCATATATTTTCCTTTTCGAATACAGGCATGTAATGGCATTATTAATTCCATGAGATTATTAAAAAAGAGTGACATCTTTGTTACATAATATTAGTTGTGACCCAAATAAAACTTGGGCAGTTATTACTTGGATCGTATTCGAGATATTCGAACCATTATAAAATGGAAGTATATAAATTCCGCAATTGCCACGTCTATTGGCTTTCTTATAATTTGGATATGCTATTTTGGGGTCAATATGTTTAAGAATAGGGCTATATAGTATAAAATTCAACGATGAATTTGCATGAATTTTAACTATATTTTCTTTCTCACTAATGCTCGATACTACCTAATTGTGTGTACCAATTACATTCTAAAAGGAATACATTAAATGAAACATCAATATTATAAATTATATAGTAAATACTAAGCATGAAAACACAATACTCTCTTGCCTTCAAACAAATAAACATCTCTCTCCCTCTCTCTGCAACTCATCCAACACTATATAATTAAACAGAAGAATGAGAAGTACATTAAAACTCACCAATAAAAATTAAGAAAACAAAAAAGAGATTACTGTAGATGGTTTCCAATAAATTCCATTATGGACTCTTTTCATCACCTTTAGTTGCCCTCAAATTGGTGGTTTTAACATGTAAGAAGCATAGCCATAATACATACCTATTTTTCCATTCTTAGAATTGATCAATTCTCAAATCATGTAAGATAAAAGGTTACTGATTCTTGGACTAACTAAGCATACAAAAAATTATCCCAAAATAGCAAATTATTCATCAAAATGCAGAAGTGATTGAAAAAGTAATGTATAGAACTTCACATGATCGATTCTCAAATCATGTAAGGTTACTGATCACAAATAAAAACAATTGAAAAATATCAAATCTTTCATATATATATAATAATGCTCGCTCATTCAAACCATTTCATATGATCTCCCAATGATTTTATGCCTATTCCCTAAAAGATAATAGAAAATTACAGCAGGAAGTAGCTGTAATAAGATGCTTTGTCCATACAAAATTGCGTATTGATTGACAAACGGGATGAACAAAAATCTTGTACTTGAGACTTTAGACTAGTTGATTTAACAGCAAAACGATACATGAAAGCTGATCAATTATCTGTATTCATTCTTCATCTATCTTAATAAATGGCTGGCATGAGTTTTTAACGTTTAGAATTTGATTACTGTGCTATTTATATTGCAACAGCTCAAGCAAATAATTACATCGACAAATTGAATGCTTCAGGGGTAACCAATAATTTCAAGCAAAGAAATGATTAATTTCTAACACTTAATGTATCAAAGAATTAATCATCAGAGTATCTCCTGTATATAGAAATATTGTCTGGTGCACTTCAATCTCCTAGACAACATATAATGTAAAGAAACGATAGCATTACCATAATAATGCTCACACCATTTATTAAATTGTTCAAGTTTCTTGTCTTATTAATGTGCAGCCTGTCTTAAGTGCATGGGGTTATGAGTATTGAAGTTTGCAAAGGATGTGTAATATTGCTCTATTATCTGCAACATTTAATTTACGTATCTGCTGCATTTTAAACCTCTGCAGTTATATTTGTTTTGAAGAGAAAAAATGTAAATAAATTAAATCAGACAGGAAGAATCCTAGATCTCATGGTGATTGTATCCCCCTTTTCTCAAGAATAAATAAAAATTCCATAAACTATCCAAGAAAGTTACATCAGACAATAAGATTTATAAATTTCTAAGTTCACTAATTCCAAAGAATTAAACACACCATATATTCAATAACCAAGTCTTTTACACATGCAGGATAACTCCTACTGTGTACTTATTGCTGGAATGGAAAATCAGAGGTGGCTAAATAAACAGAATTGGGGTTACCTGCAAAGGAAACAATGTTTGTCATTTCTGAGTTGATTCTATCATTATTCATGTCCCAATTTCCAAGAAATCCCAAGAAATTGTTATCGAAATAATCAGAGACAGGCCAAGAATTTGAGCTTGAATTTCCCAGGAATTTCTCAATTATTCCCACGTCAGATAATTGATTTTCCAGTGAGTTAGTATGAGCACCTTGCTTCTGATTATGAGAAATTGATTCTTCTACAGCTTCAAAGGAACTACTGGAAGGCCCTAATTGTTGAAAATCATTAGGGTTTGACTCAATCCACTGATTAGAATCTTCCAGGCCTTTGATCATCATTTTATCTCTTGTTCTATCCCTTGCCCTTGCTCTTGCCTGCTCCCGGGACTCCCTCGTATTAGGTTTATACACAGATTTTCGCGATTTCTTGTCATTTTTCTTCCTTTCTATACTTGCATATTTTCTTGCAACCCCTTTGTGTGCAATTGTTGAATTCTCCCCTATTACTGATATAGTGTCACGTTCAGACACAACGGATTCACTATTTAAATTATCAATGGTAGAACTGATCTTCACTTTTGGATTGTTTTTGCTCAACTCCTTAATCGCCTTCTTCGATTTTGTAAAAAGCCATTCAATGGTTTTGCTTGCTTTATCATAGCCTAACAAGTCTTGAAGATCAAAAAATTTCCGCGCAACTTGAAGCGATAATCTCATTCTCCGGTCCCTCACTCCCTGTGCTGTACAAATCTTGCTGTGCCTATCCTTCTTCCCGGTTCTCTTTAGCAGCATTGGACCGAGGTTTCTCTTCCTCGATGGTATAATTGAATCGTTTGGAGTTGATTCAACTGATTTTTCATTCAATCTAGAGAGATCAATATTCCTGCCCTTTGTTGTTTCCTTGTTTGTAGTATCAACATAGTTTTCTATCTGGTAATCATGGGCTATGCAATTATGCACTGCCATGGTCTGATTTGGGGACAATATTTGATTCAAGGGAAATTCAGTTTCATCAAGAAATGGTGAAGGAAAGTGGAAGAAGGGTGAAGGGTCATCTTGTTTTGGGGTAGGGTTTTGATCGAGTGGAAAAGGCCTCTTGAACAAGCTCTCAAAAGGGTCATAAATGTTGCTAGAAGGATACATTTCTAATGCACCAGATTTTGTCTCTAACCTTTTTCAAGAGCTCTAGTGTTATGATCTAACTAGAAAAATTTTGTACAGAAACTGAACATAATAAAGAGTGCAACTACAGACAAAATTTATAGAGAAAGAGTAGTTTACCAGTTTGAGCTAGGACTAAACTGCCCTCACCCCACCATATATGAAGATCTAAGAGGAGATGATGCAGTACTGATGGTGATGGGGTGGTGCAAAGGAGGACCATAAACAAGAAAGTGATGCCTATATATATGTACAAACTAATCCTATTCTTTGCCTTCTGTCTTCATCAACTATTTTCAAGGCTGGCAGAGAGATAGACTGCGAAAGGATAGAAATACACAGACCTGTATGTCGTGGAACTCACGTGGGAGCAACTGAGGGTTTTTGAGCCACCATGGTAGAAGCAGAGGAAAAAGAATGATTGATTGTGTGCATTTTATTTTCTTCTATTTTCTTTTCTTTTTTTTTTCTTGGATGTTATTCTCATAGATTCTAAGTAATATCAAAATGGAAGTGAGAAATGCAATCATGTTTGGTTGGTGATAAATTATAGTTCTAGTTATTATAACTTGGGTCTTGTGGACTATGTGAATGATTAGTGAGTGGTAGATGTGAATTCTACGAATACGTAGATAAAAAGTATACTCGACCAAAAGTGATTATAATATAACTACTAACCAAACTTGTACTGAACAAGAAACTCTTTAGACATTAACTATAGGGCTAATTCTAGAAACGAACACTGAAATTTCAAAATAATTTAAAAATTATCATTAAAGTTAATTCTTATAGTAACGGTCACTGTAGTTTGAAACGCTTACACATTATCATTCTATTAACAATGTCAATGTAAAAGGTCGAAGTAGAAACATTAAAATCCAACATGGCAAACACAAGTTAATGAAATTGTCTCATAAATAAAATTGCCCCTCTAACACAAATCATTCAACATTAAATAACGTTTTTTCTTTCATTTAAGCCCCAAACTTCATGCCCCAAATCAAATCCAACGACATATAAATCCTAACTCACATTTCTTTCAAAGGGAATTTAAAACTGGGTGTTGTACATAATCCCTAATTTAATAGGTGAAATGCCGACATATATCAAATTTTATAGACATATGATGAGTTATCAAATCAAATCTCAAATTTGATCGACAGTTTAACTTCAAACATGTATAATTTTTCATCTACAATCCCGAATTATGCTTTTTTTTTTTTTTTTTGAACTATAAATTCAATTATCTTGCTGTAATTTATTATTCACCATATCAAGATTTGTGTAACCAAAATTATGAGCTATTTTTTTTCCCTTATTATTAATTCAATTATCATATGAATGTAGTTTTTAAGATTTTCTAAAATTTAAGAAGTTGATAAGCTCAAAAAATTCTGTGGTCACACATAGACAGTATATTAATTTGGAAGTGTTCGACACATAGTAAAAGTCCTAAAATATGTAGTTGAAAGATACCCAGAACCCAGACGAGTTAAAGACTAGTCATAGGGATAGGACAATTATTTGAAGCTGTTATGTCCTTACTTTATTTCTCATTGGTGGCCATGTTTCTTTGACTGAAACCCCACCAATCCCTTTCACTACAAATGTTGACACCCACGGCCCTAACCCCACCTCCACCACCACCGATCACAACCGCCCACTGCTTTTCTGTCTTCTCCCTCTCATGTTATTCTTCCCCTATATGGGTTCTGTATGTTGGATCTTTTAACGGTCAAGGATGACCTCCATGCAGAAATTATTTTTTATTGACCTTATTAGAATTGGAAACCCCAGCTTAAAATAGAAAATATTTGAGATATTAGATTAGACATATCGAAATAAAATGTTCATCAATTGATGTATAAAATTACATGTGGAGTGTTTCCATTTTTACGAGTTCTTTTTAAAGGATTAACCATTTTAAGAGAAATATTTCAAATTCTCAAATGTTAGTTAATATTATCATATTTAATCAATGTGCGATTTATCTCTTAACAAACCCTCATAAGGTTGTGATTTGTTTAATTAGAACGCTAATTTTAAAATTTATGTGCTTATTTTGACTCTTTGCTAGATCGAATTACTTGTTTAAGTTTAATTGACTCTCACATTAAGATTAAGAGTTTTATCTTAAAAAATTAACATTGTTAACAGAAGTAGTCAAAATTTCTATACATTAGTTAATATTATTATATTTTAGGTTATTGACGCAAACCCCCCTCCATCCCCGACCTTTGCCTCTATTACGGAATACTCTCATTCCTTTTAAATTGGCGAAAAACCCTCCTAAATGATTTTTTTAAGTGCGGAATACAACAATTTCTTTCATTTTCTAAATAAAAGCATTGTGAAATGACAAATATATCCTCATTTTTTAATAAAGGAAAAAAATAAAGATTTAATTGAAGCAATGTCCCAAATTTTTCAAAAAAGTACAAATGAGTCTTAAATAACTAATTGAAAAATCTCTCTCTCCCAACTACCTCATCTTCCAGCGTCTATGTTGAATGTGAAGAAGCTTTTTCAAGATCAAAGGCGGAAATTGATAAAGAGGGCTCTATTAAAACCTTAGTCTCAGCATATTTCCTAAGAGCAATGCCTCAAGTTTCTCAGAAATTGAACATATGAAATGAGTGTAGCTGCTAAAGCACATCTTGAATCGATGGTTTGTTCAATGAATCTTTTATTAGGGTGTGTTTGAGCTACATTATTTTGAAAGAATATATTTTGGAATGTATGATTGAAAAAGATGGAAAAGTTATTGATGTGATGGAAAATATTAATTTATTGAAGAATATGTAGTTGAAAATGAATAAAAAAATGAGAATAAAAATTTTAATATAACTCAAACATGAACTTCTTACTATTATTATTATTATTTGCATAACCTCAGAGAATCACTTCTCTCAGCTTTTGAATTCGTTACGCCCATTTTTTGTACTCAAAATCCAAAAATTCAAGTCACAAATTTATCCACTTTTCCATTTTAACACCATTTCAGTTCTTTCCCAAAATCCCTGAAAACCCCAATTCTTGAAATATGCCCTAGCTTCATTTTATTTTATTTTTTTCACAAAATTAATTAATGACATATTTCATTTGCTTCAATCATAAAAAAATAGCAGTTTGGTGGGTGGTTTGTGGGGTCTTTAAAAATGATATAAGAGGAGGTTTCGGTGGGGTCAGGTTGATGGATTTATAGGAAATTTAAGGCTATTTTTGATAGCCCTTTTTTCCTTGAAAAATGGATGGAAATGGCTCTTTGATGGGTTTTATTTGCCATGGAAAACTAATTCCATCCACTCCTACACGTGCACCAATTGAAGGAAATGAAGGAAACCATTTTCCCA
>CAIGRB010002884.1:0-33288 GCA_903798255.1 Fraxinus quadrangulata | reverse complement strand
TTAAATTAGAATCTTTATTTTAATCTATAGCAAATAGGGGCATAAGATGTTTTGCACTTTTTATTGTAAGTTTTAAAATGGGAAATTGACATACATTTTTCCAAACTTTTCGTCCATCTTGCGCTTTTGGTTCAAACCTTTAAAACTTTGTGAAAATAGTCTCAAACCTTTGCATTGTCCGTCAAAAGGACCTTTAAATTTGTGAGCAGAATGCAATTTCTCTTATTTTATTTTTATTTGAAGGGCAGTTTCATCAAATAAAAATAAAACAAGTAAAAAGTAATATTCTTAAAATAAGAAAAGAATTAAAAATAATAATAATAATATGTTCATCTTTTTGAGCGGAATTCGTTCAATGGATCAATCGAAGCAAGAATGTAAAAAATGCAAGATGGGCAAATATTTACGTCAGTTTCCCTTTTAGAAATAGACAAGTTTAAGTCAACCCAGCATTGATTTTTCTCGCGAATTGATCCAATAAAGAGGGTGTTTGGTGTAGATTAAAATTAGATTTTAAATGGATTGTAATAGAAGTTTTTGAAATGTGTGGTTGAAAAGATGTGGGATCCCGTAAAAGATGTGGTTGATATTGATTGTTTGACTTTGACTTAAATTAAAATTAGATTAAAATCTGGCCCAAACATGCCCAAAATATCTTGAAAATTTTCGGAGTTCAGTGTTTAGCAATTTGCTTATCACACCAATCACCTGGAAGCATCTACACGTGTCGAACACGTCGAGTGTCCGATACGCAATTTTTCAAAAAAGTACAACACGACACGTTAATTAAATTCATTAAAATTCTTCATTTATATAGTATAATTTTAATTTTATATTTTTTATTAATTTTTCTTTTTCGAAATCTTTTAAATAAAAATACCAACAATTAATTAGTTTTTAAACAAGAATTGGTCGGGATTGTGTCAGAAATCTGAACTTCGCTTTGGCTGCACTGGAATGAGTGCTTGGATTTTTTTCGTGATAAATCATTTTATGGCATTCATCTAAACACATTAAATAAAAATATAAATATAAATCAATATATAAGTGTTTCTTTACAAGGTTGATTACATAGAACTTCAATTCTTAATGTCATAATAGAGTCTACTAAAACGAGCAATTTGATCCGACTAAAATTTCAAGTAGCACACACTTTTCAAGATTGATTTGATCAAATGAGTCACTATTTTACATTGACATGCTAAAGATGTAAAACACATCAGTTGTATTGCGAAAAATTGACCAATATATAAAAATTTGGATTAATCCTCTTAAAAAATTGACGTTTTAAGATAAAACTAAAAATAAAATCTATTTGTTGATTTAAATGAAGATTTACGCGGTTATTACTCTTGCTAGTGAAATTGCTACATTTGGCTCTGATTATCTAACTTCTAAAACCACAAGTTTTGGCACTTGACAAGATCATCCAGGAAATTATAAGGGGCCAAATATATTCCCATTATATTTTAATTGTACGAAAGATCTATAACATTTATTCATTATCATATTTAGTCCTCAACCTTTTTTATGTTGTATTCTCATTCTCAAATTAATACAAATTATCCATTCATAAGATGAAATAAAAAGGCTAATATTTTTAAATAAGCCAAAAAGACAAAATTAAGATTAAATATTTATTCCTCATTTTTAAGTATGCTAACAATAATTTTGGACGAAATGTAAAAGATAAAAATATAATGCAAAAAGTTAAAAATAATAAATGTGGTAATGCTAAAGTTAAAGACCACTAATATAAATAAATAAAAAGATGTGGCTTGTATAGAATGTAGCTAATTATTGATAGCCAACCAGGACGCATCTACAAATACCTGATTAGGGGAAGACCATTGGTAGACACTCTGGGCCCATTTTTCAAAGAACAATGAGCTTTATTGTTTTTCAAATTATTGTTTTGTTCATGGGTCCACCACGTGCATCAAATTATTACCACTAACCCAATTGTCATATTGAAGTAAAGACTTAAAAGAGACGACGCCGGCCTTGACTCTGCATCTCATCATCATCCATGGCGATTCAAGAAGAGTATGTAAATATTGTTTGCACCAAGTCTTACTTGATTTTATATATATACCTATTTCTTGAATTTGCAAATTAATTAATGCATGATTGATGAAAATAGCAGAGTTAATGGTTTGCTTTTGATGGCTTCTTGTGTAGAATTCTAAGTATGTCTTCTTTCTCAATGAAACATACAAAATACATAGTAATTGGGTACGAGGGGGAAAATTAAGGTAATGAAAAATTTAAGGAATTAAGAAAAAGAAGCCATATACTGACCCTCATTTCCAGCCTTAATCTGCAGCAAACACATCTGAAGCACATTTCCCTGCGATATCAAGCGGCCACGAGACGAGACCAATTAGAATGCATGAAGCCCACAACTTCCAGCTCAAACTCGCTCTAATGCGAAGAGCATTTTCGGCCGCTGTCATAGCTGCCTGAGACATTAGAAAAAGAACAAAGGCCACCCAAAACCATCGATTCTGATGAAGACCCTTGAAAATATTCTTCTTTTCAGGCTCTCTAGCGATGAATTTGTTGAATAATTGGCAGAGAAATAAGCAGTTGCAAATCATGGATTTGATGGCGTCTGCACTTATTCCCAGGACAGCACTTCCTTTGAGTAGAAGAATCAAACATATGGCAGTTTGATATGAGACTTGTATGGCTATATTTCTCCAAATGGCATTTGTAATAAGACGTTCAGATGATCTGATCGGAGGCATTTTCATCAGGTTTTCAGCCGGCGGCATGGTCAGGAGTGCCAAGCCTCCAAAAAGTGCAACAACCAAGTTCAACCAGAACAACTCCATTGCTGTCAAGGGGGCATCCCCCAAAACCATAGTGGCAATGAAGTTAACCGATGAGCTCGAAATGGTGTTTACGAGCTGGAATTGGATGAATTTTCGTATATTCTCATAGGTACATCTCCCACTCTCGATCACATTAACCAGAAAAGTGAAATCCGCATTCCAAATAATGAGCTCCGAGCACTCCTTGGCCATTTCCGAGCTCCAAGTCCCCATTGTCAGCCCTATATCAGCTTCTTTTAGTGCTGGAGCATCATTCGTTCGCTGCCCCAACACTGCTACCACTTCACCTTTTTCTCTCAAGCACTTCACTAAAGTAACCTTGTCCTGCGGGGTACAGCTTCCCAGAATGCGAATCGTATCCACCTTTTGCATTCTATCTTCATCCGTTAAGTTCCTGAATTCCTCACCCGTTAGAGCATTCGACTCGGGAATATGCAGCTTACAATTGTTGCTGATAGTTCTAAGTACATCGACACAATCTCCAGCAACAAAAATAGTCCTAACTCCTCCTCCCTCCCAAGTCGAGACTGCATTTTTTATGTCATCCTTATTTATGTTTCTTAGGCCAGTCATTCCTATGAAGATCAAGTCATTTGCTTCAAGTGACATATCATCAGACCCATTTGTGCGTTTGCAAGCATATGCAATTACTTCTCGTTCAGCTAGCATATCATTACTAACTTGTTCTAACATTCTCATTTTCTCACCTTCTATTGGCAGCATTTCGCCTTCAATGTTATAGTAATCAGAACACATTGACAAAATATCCTTGGGAGGTCCTTCATAGTGCAAATGCCACTCATGTCCATTGTCTCTGGTTTTTTGCACCAGCGCTCCGCTCCATTCTTGGGGAAGGCTACCCTTCTTATGCTTGACAATGCTGCATTGATGTTCGAAGATTTCCTTCTGCATACCAAGCTTATCTTCGGCCCAGGAGATAGTTACCGATTGCTTTAAATCACTTGCACTTGGGGATAACAGAACTGATATTCCAATTCCATCACATAGCAATTGGAGCAATTTGGGGGATACCGTAGAGCTTTCACCGATAAATTCATTATCGAGAAAAACCCTGTCAACTTCCATTTGCTGATCTGTTAATCCACCAAATATATCAGTGCAAATGGTTGTAACTGTTGCCATCTTGACACAAGCTAGTGGGTCTGTCTCCAAGCCCTGACGTGCTAGTGTCTTCCGGCTCCAGTATGTGATTGCAATTGAAATCACAACAGGTACACCTTCCATTATCCCCACCAGCGACACACTCAGTAATGTTGTCAAAACTCTCGCCGTCCCCTTTGATCCTCTCATAATAACCTTGATAGCTTCTAATATGATTTTCAGAGCAGTAGGTTCTCCCTTGGACTGTGGCCCATCACCGTCTTCATCATCTCTTTCTCCCAGTACATAGCGAATAAACATGGCTATAAGCAGAAGGATGGAAATTAGAAGCCCTGTGAAGTCTACCCAGGTACTTAACTTCGTAAACAAAACTTCAAATTTGCACTTATTATCAGGAGACTCCATTGCTTTGCTCATCATCTCACCCCACACTGTCTCCATGCCCACAGATGTCACAATCATTTGAGCACAACCGTTGATCACCCTGGAACCGAAAAACAAAAACGGGGTTTTGTCATCGATTGGGGACCTTAATCCATCATACAACTCTAGTGCTTCACCATCCATAAATATTCCATCAGCAGGAACCTGATAACCTCTCTGCAAATATACTATATCCCCAACTTGTAAATCATGTCCACCTCTAATCACTTGTACCTTCACATTCCTCCCTTCAGTAAACCATTTTTGCTGGATATTTTTCTTAGACTTTCTTGCCTGCAAGTAGCTGCTTATCGCAGTGAAAATGACAAGAACGAAGATCATCAGAATTAAAAGTGCCCCATCAGTCCATCCATTGCCTCTACCATTTTTCTTGATTCCGAAGGCCAGGGATAATGCTGCTGCCAATAAGAGGAGGAAGAACGTGTAGTTGTTGCACTTTTCCAGGAAGATGTTGAAGAAAATAGAAGTTAAACAGATTTCATTTGTTGAAGAAATCCCACTCTTGGGATCAGTACTGTTCAGGGCATCTGCCGCTCCCTGGACTCCAATATTATGAAGTTCGTCCAAGTTCATTTCTTTTACAATCTTGGCGATTTTTTTCCTTTGGAGCTCAATACTGATGTGTTCATTCTGGGGTGTACAACTCACAACATTGAAGGAATCACCAGGTGGGTATGTCGAAAAATCCGTAGCTTCCTCAATTTCTAAACCCTGATCAAACAGCGGAATTGATAATTAATCGTTGTAGCAGTGGTTCCAAGATATTACAAGAATAAAGAGGAAAGTACAACACTTGGAACTTTCTTTAAATTAGCAAGATGAACAGCTACATCGGTACTCTTTACTTTTCCATAATTCATAAACACCCATTTCATTTATTTAGTTGCTTTGAAAAGGTATATACGATTCCTAGAAAAACTCCGAAAGTTGCCACCCAACGAGAGATTTGAGATTTCTGTACGATGATCAGAAGACTAAACATGAAACGTAAACAATCCATGAAAAAGTTACCTTATGCACGTCAAAGGAAGAGGTTACAACCGAATTATCCTCTTCTTCTTCGTCATCATCAGCTGTTCCAACAGTAGAATAGGACGGGTTCGAAGATGAGTCACTTATTCCTAATTTGAAGAGCACAACCGAATGCATCAACAAAAACAGCCTTTTCATTGTCTGTCTTGTCCTAGTTACATGTTCCGGCGTCATCAACAATGATTGCTGAGCTTCAACATCAAAATCGTTCTTCTCAACCATCGCCGACATGTTTGCCTGCTATAATTAGTTTATTACAAGTTACAACACTTCTCTGTATAAATCATAATTCGAACACTAGTTTAACTAGTTATTTCCTTCTTTCGTCATTCCATATAAGGTATTATTATGGGGAATTAGAAACTACAGCAGTGAGAATTCAAGGAAATATATGCTCACATACACTTAAACTTGACGTATCAAAATTACATACCTTATTGTTCTTTGATCATACACGCGTATCTCCGTTCTTGCCTTTCAATTGAAAGAAAAAGTAACTTTTGATCTGAAATTCTGGGTTGGGGGAAGAAATCATGAAAATGCCGGGAAGTTGCAGCTTCCTGTTATTAGTTTCGGCAAGCGGGCAGTGACGTTTGACTATGACGTCACAAGACACCCCAGTAACATACAACGTACGATATTTTTTTTGTTATTTGATTTTAAATTTACATCTTTTGGGTACATATATGTTAAGGCTCTTGTATGACTTAAAAAGTTAATAAAAATTTAAGTTAAATATAACATTTAATTTTAAATCTATATTTTTTCGGGAATTCACAACTTTTCAATCATATATTCTGTTAATTTTTATCAAAATTTACTAAAATTTTGATTTTTAGTTATATTAAACGGATTCTAAATATACGCGATAGAAATATTTATAAATACACCATATTTTTAATTATATTAAAACTTCATAACATTTACTCATTATCACACTTATTTCTTTCACTTTTTTCATTGTGTTCTTATGTCTTATCATCGACCTTAAATTAATTTGCACAACTTGTTCTTTATGATGAATTCTATTCAAAAATTCTTTGAAATGGAGTAACAATACTTATTGCTTTGTATTTTTAAATAAAAAACTAATAAATATAAAATTACGATTAAATATCTTTTTCTTGTTTTAAAGTACCACTAATAGAATATTTGGACAAAAATATCTCCAAGGACAATATTTGCTAACCGATAAAAGGTTAATGATAAGAATATTATAAAGAAAAATATAAACACGAATGTGTCAATGAATAAAGTGTAAGGATCTTTAGTATAATTAAAAAAAATGGATATAATAACCACCAATACGTAAAATTTAGAAACTTAATTTTCTCTTATCAATAATACCAAAACATAATAATCAGTATTAAATAAATTTTCTTTTCCCTCTTCTAATCAACCTTTTTTTTAATATATATAAATTTGTTCGTTTATCCTTTGTACAAAAAAACATTAATTTGCAAATATTATTGAGTTGTTGTAACCATTTTTGCAAAAATTAAAAAGAAAATGAAAATTTTTCAGTCTAAAAGATAATATCCTTAAATTAAATAAAAAATAAAAATAAAAAATTAAGAGGAAAGGTTGCTTCATATCTAACATAAATGTAAAAATAAAATAGAATATGTAATAAATATTGAGAACCATAAACAACTACTATAGTAAAAGAATTATATTTCACAACTAACAATTTTACAAAATACTTTCATATATTAGGTGGTGATTCCAATTAATAAATATATAATTATAAGATAATAGACACTGAATTAAATATAAAGAATATACAGTGTAAAATTAGATCCTACAAAATCATACCCAACCACCTACACAAAACTCTAATCATTTTTCATCCTCTTATTATCTCTCTTCTCTCTCTCTATTGCACTTTATATCATCTCTCTATTGCAACCACCGAAAGTCGTCACTTGAAGCCATCGTCGGAGAAGGCTCTTGATGATACCGCTACGCGATCTGCTGCTGCACGTTTTTCCTTCTTGCTCCATCACGATCTTTATTTTTTTTTATTTTAGTGGTCGACGGTTTTTGTACGGTTCGATTGTGGTGTGATGTGGGTGCGGTTGGTGCATTGTGATTGTGTGGCATGGTGGTGGTGTGCGACGATGGTGTTTGACAGTGATGCAGGCAATGTTGTTTGACGGTGGTAGAAATTGAGGTTGTGGTGGTCACGATGGTGTAGTTAATTTGTTTGAGATGGTGGAGTTGGTGTTGATTTGTGACCGAAAAATAATTTGTAATCAATTAATTCGATAAATTATGATCAAATTGTATAAAATTATGACATTAATATATTTAATTAATAAAATATATATTTTATTTATTTATTTATAAATAAAATTAAAAAATTGATTTTTGAAAATTTAAACCTTATTTGTTAGTTTTGAAGTGGATTCTTATATATGAAATTGTCCCTTAAATGAATTCTGCTTTAAACGAGGCCTAATTAATTCGGCCTTACTTCACAGTTACTTCAGATACACTAACCTCTGACTTAAAACCACCAACCTGTTAGCTATTTGGAAAAAAGAAAGGGAAAATGTTGAATTGGAACAAGGCATAATTATTTATGCTTTATTTCAAGGCAGAAGAAATTAATGCCTTTTTCCAAGGTAGAAATGTAATGCGATTGGACAATTTTTATTTTTATGAAAATTCAGTTTAAAAAATTATATAAAAAAACTGACTCAACTCAAACTACACCGGATTGACACGCTTTTTGATTTTTAGATTCAAATTTATAAAGAAATGGGAGCCAACACTCGATTTCTTTCGCACTGTTCAATCGAATCCAATTGATTTATTCGTATTACACTTAAAGAAAAAGCGACAGTAACCCGTCTTGAAGTATTACATTATATTTTCCCAATATTTGGCGATAATTTTACATCTACAATATTACCCTACGCATGGCCCATAACGTTGACATGTTTCAAACTATAAAGTATTACACTATAGTTTTTATTTATTGTACCAAATTTTAATAACAATGAAAGTTTTTAATCTTTCTTTACTTAGTGTAACATTTATATTCTCAACTTTTTCTTTTTCTCGTCCCGTAACCCTTCATTTATTAGCATAACTATAATGATGGTTTTCGTCCAAAAATTCCATCAGAAATATAAAAAGACTTATTTGCCCTTCAAATTTTTAGATATGCAAAATCTTTCAATCAAAGTACGTTAATAACATATGTGGACAAAAACCATCACAAGTAACAAGATTTGCTAATTAATCATTACAGAATTTCAAGGAATTCATGGGGGGCTCACCAACGTCGATAGCTCAATGGCTCTCTCCAACACTCGATTTTAGTTATTCTCTCAAAAATAAAAAATAAAATGTGAATTATTTCAACTTTTACCTTCTAACTCAGCACGCTCACGCTCACGCTCACTTTCTTAAGCGTGTTAACTCGTGACAAAATTCGTACCATACTAAATCTTTCAAGCATTGAGTCATTTCGCGGCTTTCGCCTCTCCATCTCTGGTACTTTTTTACACCTATACCTTGGAGCCCTTTCCATGGGAAGAAAAAGAAAAAAGTCAAAACATAAAGAAGAAGAAAAATTAAAATCCAGAATCCATGTTATATATTTAAAAGAGGTTGATCTCCTTACTTCTCTTATATATATGCCGAGCCCCTTTTCTCCTCGATCCACAGAGACAAAATATAGGACTAGTGTAGATGCGGCAACCGAGCCGAACGGCTCATTGGTTCGGCCGCTCGACTCGTTTTTATACGAGCGGCTTGTGGGCGAGCCAACAAGCTTGCCCACGAGCCAGCCCGTGGGCTCGTCCAAAATCGAGTTTTTTTTTATTTAAAAAAAGACTTATCTTCTTTAAAAATAAATAAATAAATTGGACGAACCGACAAGCTAAAGCTCGGCCCGATCCACGAGCCGCGAGCTTGCCCATTGACAAACGAGCCAGCACGAGCTGAGCTCTGCAAGTAAGGGCCGAGCGGGCTCCTTTGCCACTACTAGACTGGTGCCAACAGTTCATCACAGAAGAAAGAATTCACTAAGTCAGCTCACTAATTAATATTAATCTAATATAATAGAAAATACTAAAATAATAATGTTAAATAAATTGGTACTACAAAATAAAAATAAACAAAGCATCGCACGTGGGTACATAAGTAGTGTCGAAAGTCCTAGGTTCCGGTGTTCTTACAAAACGGGCTTTTCGACACTACGGTTCTGTCACAAGTGTCTTTCATATCTCTCCTCTCCCCAGTCGGTTAGCACTTCCAGCCTCGAAGCGAAAAGATCATGGTAAAGTCCTCTCTCTCTCTCTCTCTCTCTGTGTGTACACACACACACACACAAACACGCACACAAGCCAATTTCATCGACATCTCCATTGATGTTTTCATTCGGTTTCACCGTTGAATTTTCTCTCACGATAATTTTCCTTTTGCATGCGCTAATGAATCTGGGATTTTTTGTTTAATTTTTTAGTTTTTGCTTTGCACTTAATTTTTCAATTTGTACGAGAATCGCTTCCGTTTATGTCTTCTTTCTTCCATGTCCACAGAATTTGATACATAAATTTATTTATTAATTTGTCAATATAGATGAAGAAGATGACTATGCGGTGATATTTCTGAGAGTCCCTTCAGTTTCTTCTTTCCTTTTAATGCACAATTTATGATACAGAGAATAAGAAATATATAATTAAATTGTACTTTTCCACAAAAATTCAAATTTGATTGATGCTATTGTTTTTGCATTAAATGTGAAATAACTATTTCAAGAAATATACGAAATTGGAAATTTCCGGGAATGAAAAAGTAACAAAGATTAATAGCAGTTTTTGTGACTCGTCGATCCAATTCTGATTAAGAATATTTCTATGTAATTGAAATATAGCTGATTTTGTTATGCTTAACATTGCCATGTAATTGAGATTCAGGTTTAATGGCTAACGTATTGAACTAAAGATAATCAAGAAATTTCCCCATCGTCTCCAGGCAGTTTAGAATACAAGTTTCTTTTCCAACTCCATTAAATCTTGATAGTAAGAATGATTTGCAGACTACTTCGAAACGCCTGGCAGAGAAGAAAACAGCGAAATTTGAGAAGAATATCACAAGGAGAGGACTGACCCCACAATCATCTAAGAAAGAAGAATGGGAACCTGCACACCTTGTTCTTGTCCTCTTTGCAGTTCTGGTAGTATTGTCATGTAAGTTTTTCTCTATGTTATTTACTGGGAGAACACGCTTATTCCAGTGACCGAGTGAACGTGTTAGATTGCATTTTTTTTTCCCTTTTTTTTTTTTTTGCAGTTGTTTATCAGGTTGTCAGGATGGCAATTAACGGAGGAATATACTGAGAAATTGGAAATGTTTCGATGCTTGGAAGCTATTTCCTGTTGTTGGCAGTTTCCTATGTTTATTTTGGGGATTTTAACAATAATATAGATTATGAATTATAAACATCGCTGTTTCTAATGAATACCCCTTTTGCTCATTCCTGCATTTGCTTACATTCTTCCCAGTTTAGAATTGGCGGGTTGGACGGGACAGTAAAATCTTCTCTAGTGTACAGACGATTCATGAATATTAGAGAAGTTTATGATTCATCAGCTTTTTGTAGTTGTATTTGCGTTCATCAAACCTCAGAACTCCACGAATGGAACCGCTTCTCGTCTTCGAGCATTGGCTACGTCTGAACTTTTAGATAGCTTATACTCAGTGTTAAACCCATGGCAGTTTTGCATAATTGGACCTCTTTAAGGAATTATATACCTCAAATTCCTACAATTAGTACTCATATAACAATATGTAATAAAATATTCTAAGTTCGAAATTAAGATGCATAAAACTAAGATATCCTTGCCAATTTATGTTGAAGCAACATTGGTTGAATTTATATGAATTTGGATTAAGAGAATCCTAGAGAGAAGCACATATGCATCATAAATATGATACAGTTTATGCTTTGACCCTGAGAAAAGCTCTGTAATGGCTTACTAAAGAACCTATCATATAAATATTATCAGAGAAAACATGCAAGGGACTGTCTTCCAAACATTTTTATTATACAATTTTCTTGGAGAGTCACACATCTTAGGTTAATAATTCTTGAAAAACAAATAGGAACTCAATTTGTTCTATTCATCCATGATCTTATTAGTAATTTATGTAACATTGTGTTTACCAGAGAATTTGCTGCTTCATCTTGATTGTATGATGTTGTCCTAGGAGAGTGAACATGATTGTCACAATATCCTCCCAACGAATATTTCTCAGCCTTCATCTAAATCAGAAATCATACATTAGTGAACATGATTGTCACAATATCCTCCCAACGAATAGTTCTCAGCCTTCATCTACATCAGAAATCATGCATTATTGAGTTCAGAAGCAAAATTAATCCTAAATCTGACAAGGATGTGTGAATTCAAAACATAATGAAATTAGGATCACAGGTACCAGTTAACGTCGTCTAAAATTATTAAACAAATAGATACAATCTGCTGTATACTAAGATATTTTACGAATTTGACAACAATTTCTACGTTAATAATACCGACGAGTTATTATTACAAGAACCACAACCATTATTCAAAGGGCTACATATTCAAATACCTAAAGTGTCTAGTATAACTTGAGTACAGTTTACCCTTCAGCTATACCAAAATAGCTTTAAAAGGCAAAGCGCATAGAACTCGATCTTTTTCTGTAAGAGAGAGTGGAAGCTAAGCAACTTGATGTTCGACACATAACATCCTCAGAACAGATTGCTGACATCTTGACAAAAGGCCTAATCAGCAAATTTTCTTGAAAATTTGAAGACCAAACTCGAAGTAGAGGGAACATTGGAGACTAATATCAAAACAAACACGGCCTTATTTGTTTACCCGCATATGTGCTGTACATAATATTATACTTCAGATTTGCATTGTACTATATATATTGTATACTGTAGCTTAAAGTTATCAAGAATAGGACACAAATTATCTTTCTTGCTTTGTCAAAGCGGGTAATTTTTTGACCACTAAGGTATTATGAGCTAACTTCTTCATTTTATATCCTTGTAATTATCCCTTGTGTTGGGAAACAAACAAGATACTATAATCGTTCTGATACCAATTATTAAGAATTCGGCCAAAAAATAAAGACGAAAATAATATGAACAATATGAAAAAATAATGAATGATACAACAACCAAGTTTTTTGCGGAAGAAGAAGATAATTTATTGTACCAAAAACTAAAATTGTCTATACAAGATTTAATTCTCTCAATCTAAATCTAAACAATTCTCTCAAATTTCTAATATATACAATAATGATCTAATTGTTATCTTGAATCTCTCTAAAGAGTCTACACTTTGTGGAGTATTTATAAGAACTAAATCTTGAAGTTATGGATAAAGTAGAACACAAAATCGCGTAAAAAACCAAACATGAGTGAAATTCCTCCTCGAATAGCCGGAGTCAGGAGGCTAGTGCATTCTGCTTCTCTTTTTCGCTGTTGACATCTTGTCTCGGTCCCAGTGCGTCCAAAACACTTCATTATCCATTCAAAAGTCTTTTTCCCAATCAAACTCTTAATTTATGATGAAATTTGATCATTTATCAAACCGAAAACTAAAATTATGCAAACTTCCTCCATGATTCAAACTTCCAAATCACAAGGAATTTGACTCACAAAACATAACACTTAGTCCCAAATTTTTATTGGAAATAAATCTTAGTTTTTGTCATGAAAATGTGCTTCAGTCCCAAATAGAGATACAATTTTCCCCGCCCCGAATGGGTTGGCGGGGCAAGGCGGTGCGCCCTATCTCGGGTCACGGGGTAGGGGTGAAATATTTTGAAAATTAATTAACTAAAAATAATAATTAATTAACTGAAATTCATGGAATAAATTTTTAACATTTCATGGAATTTCCTATTGTAAGGTAGTTGATATTTCTTGGTGTTTGGACCCTTATTACCATATGGCATAATATCCGATGGACCTCTTTTTCTACGGACCTTGTCTATTTAGGTCCCCCACCGTGTAGTTCTTATGTCGTTTGGCTCATGAGATGTCATGTTCGATCATTTTCCTAGTACTTCAATATTTCTGCCTATGGTAGATCCTAGCCCTCATAAGTAAGATGTGGTTTTTATTTGAAAGTTCCAAAAGTGGAGAAAAGGGAACTTCTTTTTTTTTTGTCGGCGCAGTGCCTCTTTCCAAGATGTTACGGTCAGCAATAAGTTTTTAATTTTTCACTAGTTACAATCCATAAATTGCCTAAACAAATAAACATGTACATGTTATTGCACAACTTATACAAGATGAGATTTAAACTATAGAATATGTACATGGAGATTGATCGATCCAAATTGGTTCACATCTAGCCAGCTTGAAATATAAAATCTCCAAACCCTATAATATTATCTTGAACGCCATTCATAATCTTCCTGCACTTCAGGGTGTCCTGCAACATAATCCAAGAATGCTTCACCTTCTTCCCCACACCAAAATTCAGGTGGGATTGGTGATATTTGGCCAATGACAACTATTGCCACCAAAAACACAGTTGTGGAGAGGAAAAGAGGTAAAAAGTAAGAGAGAATGCTTGTAAACTGAGTCATTAATGTAAAGGAAAATGCCAAGACTAGTGATATAGCTATTGCTGCAATGAAGAGAATTCTGTACTGCAAAAGCATGGCAAGGATATCCATGGCTGGCCTCTGTCTCCTTGAGTTGGAAACACAAGTTTTTTGAGGTTTTAAACATGAGAAAGTATTGATTACTTATTTGGCAAAGATTCTTTTGCTCAGTATTTTTAGCTTCTTTGCATCGCCTTGTTCCCTAATCTATTCCTCCCTTGTAATGGAATGGCTTCCTTGACCTCCTCTACATGGTGTCTAGTTTTTATTTGTTGTAAACTAGCTAGACCCAACGCTTTTTATCAACGTGCTTAATGTTATCTAAACCCAGCACGACCCATATTGGATCAGGCATACCAGCCGTTACAATTTTTTTTTAAAAAAAATAAAAATTCATAACTCCAAGAATACAATTTCAAAATTAACAAACTTATAATAAATTTTAAAAAAATAGGTGGTACGTGATTGTGATCTAGTAGTATGTGACTATGTCATGTTCTCGTAAATTGTTGTGGCCTATAAATTATGAGATTGTGATTTAGTATGATGTCTGATTGTGACATAATCTAATTATGACCTAAGCATTTACATTCATGTGACACTTGATTTTTGAAAAAATAAAATTTAAAAAGAACCTATTAACGAATTAAAATTTTTAAATGGTTTCATGTAATTGTCTCTATTTTTTACCTGCCCTACGTCTCGAAGTTATTTCACTAATAAGATTTAAAAAAACAAATTTGAACTACATAAAGACACTTGCTAAAGTGCTTTCCCACCTTAATTGGTTCATTAGTTGCTTTAGACCTTGTTAATTTTCTCTTTTTAAAATTAACCTGAAATTTTATGGTTTAGACCTTGTTAATATTCACCACGACCCTCGGGGAATGTATATTTTATGATTGTCTTCATGGTTTTGAGGTTCGTAATATGATCCGCGGTGAATGAAAATGAAATAGAATATTGGGAAATCAATTCCTCAATTTGTTTATACGGTCTTTGTTCACGGAAAAAGAATTTAAAGGAAAAGAAAAATATAAAAAATATTCGATAGACATATTTCATTATATAAAAAATTATTATAATCATATAGAATCTCTCGTTCATTCAAGCTTGTAATTCTTTTCTTGCTAAAGTTTTTAGACATTTAGGCTTTACCTTCAAAGAAAATATACCTTTATTTTTTGGAAAATTTTCTCCATATTCTCTGCCCTAACGAAAAAGTAGTCAAAACTTTGTCGTCTTTTTTTAGCTCTTGATCACCACCTATTTTAAAAAAAGAAAAAAATTGATAAACTTTAACGTTGATGATTCTCAAAATAGAAAATTAACACACTCCAATATAAAATATATTCACTTAGAATTAATTGAATTCTAATAAATCCATTGATTCGTGGAAAATAAACTTACTAAACCCACTTGTAATAAAATATCATCTGTAATGACAACTGGCTACATATCATGAAGATGTACGTACCTTTTTTTTAGGATAATTAACATATAATGCCCCCAGTGACGGACCCCACCAAAGTTTAGCACGGGCGAACCGACGGGTAATCATTGACCATCGACTATCGACAATTAACGATCGTAATAACGAGATTGTTTATTAATATTTAATTAAATAACATCAAAAAATTATTCAATCAATATATAAATGCACTAAAATGTAATAATCATATATATATAAAAATATAATCCAATACAATCCAAAATTAATGATTATGCAGGGTAAATAATTCACTATCTTCCAACTTGCTCGGGAGTATTTGCCCTCAATTGAAAAGGTAATTTTACTTATTTTTGCTTAAGCACTTCCTCTAAGTGGTTAATTTATTAGATCAAGAAATAATACTTTTTGATTCAAATAATTTTTTTCCTATAACAGATGTTAAATGAATTGAAATCCCGAACCTGCGGCTGCAATATACTAAGCGCTTTTCGGATTTCGTAGAGGACAATAGGTTCTACCATTCTGTATAGTTACATAATCGACATTGGGTCATCACCTGTCGCCAACAAGCAGCAATAGCAATCGGCTGCAGGTTTGGCCGTCTGGGTAGTTCGCAAATCGCCGACAGCACTGCAGCAGAGCAGGGAGGAAAAGTGGAGAACCGAACTACCAAATTCGAAGTCTGAAGGGTTTGGAAATTGCTAACCGCAGCCGGGTATGATATCATTCTCCATGGATTGGCCGATTTTTGGGCCTAGTATTTTTTAAAAAGGCCCAACTCTCCTCAACCCAAAACTAAAAAAAGGCCCAAATTCAAGATTTTCATCATCTTCTTCAATTCTTCATTTGGTTCGGCGTTCTGCAACTGCCACAACCACCTGGTTTTTGGCTTCGACGCCCGACGACAATCGAAACTCCCGACGGATCTAGCATGGGCGACCGCGGGGGCTCGCCGATGCTAGGTCCGCCCCTGATGTCCCCATCTTTCATTGTTATTGTGGAAAATGTCCATATTTGTTTTGACATTTTCACCCTTATTTCCACGTTTCATTATGCAAAATATCATTTTCATCTATTTCTCAATTAAAAATTGTAAAATAACGAATATATCATTCTCTTTAAATAAATAAATAAAAAACTAATTGCAATTATACTCCCAATTTTTTAAAAAAATGGAAATGAGTCCCAAATAAATTATTAAAAATATAATTAGTACATAATGTCCCCGTTATTGAGAAAAATGTCCATACCTTTCATTTTTTTAGCATTTTCACTCTTAATTACACATTTGATTGTGCAAACCATCATTCCATTTTCATCAAATTTCTCTCTCTCTTTTTTTATTTTCTAATTCTTTAATAATTTATTTGGGACTCGTTTACACTTTTTAATTTTTATAAATTTTTAAATAAATTTAATTGGGACTCGTTTGCACTTTTTAAACAAATTAAATTTTTTTACTCGTTTGCACTTTTTTAAAAAAATTGAGACAATAATTGCAATTAATTCTTTAGTTTTTTTATTTATTTAAATAGTATGGTATATTTGTCATTTTATAGTTTCTGATTGAGAAATTGGATGAAAATGGATAGAAATGATGATTTGTGCAATTAAATGTGTAATTAAAAGTGAAAATGTGAAAAAATAAAATGTATGTACTGTTTTGCAATAATAGTGAAAGATACATTATTTGCTAATTATCCTTTTAATAATTTATTTGTGATTTATTTGTACTTTTCGAAAAATTGGGATTATGATTGCAATTAATTTTTTCTTTTTCCTTTTCTTTTATTTAAAGAGAATGGCATATTCGTCATTCACAATTTTTAATTGAAAAATTGATAAAAATGACATTTCAGGCAATGAAATGTGAAAATAAGTGTGAAAATGTCAAAAAATAAAAGATAAGGATATTTTTCACAATAACAATATAAGGTAAAGACGTTATATACTAATTATTTTTGTTTTTTTAATTGGTATACTATTAGCGATACTCTTCGTATCTAATTGCTGTACCGTTTGGATAGTTTTGATTGATGTGCCTAGATGTCATACTTCAAGTTTTAACTTTTGCCAAAAAATTTCTCCAAGTTGTTTTTGACGTCGCTGGGCTCCAGTACTCTGAATGGCCTCAAGATTTGATGCTACTGTTGAGAGCTTAGCCAAATTCTTTAATTTGGAATTTGGCTACATGATACGTGTTTCGATAAAATATCCGACTCCAAGTAAAAAACAAGCAAGATCCCAATCATTTCCAGTAAGTGAATAAATAAGTTGCTTAACCGAGAAGTGGGACTTGAACCAAAATTCTGAAATGATAGAACATTGCACTTTGAGAACTCCACCGTCACAACTCTCAAGCTCACAACCCAAAGATGAGAACTCCACAGTCACAACTCTCAAACTCACAATCCGAAAATGAGAATTAAATGTAAAGGTGAAACGATTTGTACGAGAAATGAAAATGAGAACAAATAAAATTGATATGTTTGATTGATATTATTGAGGAAATAATGTATTTTAAATAGTGACATAATACGAAATATGTGGTTAAAAAGTAAGAAAATTTATTGATGTGATAGAAAACATTAATTTATTGAAGAATGTGTGGTTAAAATGAATTTTGAAAGAATGTATTTAGAACGAATGTGTACCTAATAGGGGCTCGAATACATTACTTCATTATTAGATTTTTCTGATACACCCCTATATCGAATAATGATTTAAATAAAAGTAGTTCATATTTATTAATAACAAAACACATTAAATTGGGGCGTGTTAGAAAATTAACAAATCATCTACACTCAACAAGGAAAGTGACCTATAATTTGGAACATACGAAAAAGAAAAGTATGCCTAAATTTATGGAACAGAGTGAGTATTTACTTGCAACACATTACATTTATGGGACAGAGTGAGTATTTACATGCAACACATTACATTTTTGTCTGATTAAAAAATATAACTTCACGCAGAGCACATCAGTTAAAAGGCAAAATCTAGATTTGAATCTTCTCTGATTACTGATTAGTCAAAACACTATATAAAGACATTTTTTTTATCATGAGCATTGGATTAATCGAAAAGGAAACATACATATTTCTCATTGAAAAAACTTCATAGCTCAACATATCCAGACGAATACGTAACAAAAACCCTAACCTAAAATTTACAAACTTGCAATTGTGTGGATTTGAATCTTTGATTTGTGAATTTAGGCATTTGATTGTGAAATTAGGTATTGGGTAGACAATTTGGGAGAGAATTGGGCCCAAGTAAGTTGTTACTTTTTATTGCTAAAATTAAATAACAGTTAAATTAAAAATAATCTGCGGAAACTTCCCCTCTGCCCCGTGAGAAGGTGGCTTAGTCCCTAACAGACACTCAGTCTCAAACTAAGAACTTGGGAATGTAGTTTTACGAACAAGATTAAATTGTATACTCGTATTTCTTCCTATAATTATCAAAACTTGAGTAGCAACGAGGGAGTATAGACACAAGTCACATAACAATGCATAACGCGCCAAAAGACTGCACACTAGTAAAATACGTATCGTAGAGTGAATATTAAGAAAAAAAAAAAAAAAAATGAGTGGCCACAGAAGAACCGTAGTAAATGAAATAATCATCTCTTATGAATTAATTTCATAACACATTATAATTTGGAGGACCAAATAGAGTTTTAAAATGTTTTCATTTTCATTGATTATTGGTCTAACTAGAATGATGTGATTAGGACTAATGCCCACTTAAATTCTTCACAAGTCATGCGCTTCCACTAGTTTCATCATCTCTCATAAGACACTTTATAATTAGCTTTTGAAAATTTGGAATGTTATAATCTGATCATCATCAAATAGGGCATGTTTAGAAGTATGTATGAGTTTGTATTAAGTTAGTACGATCCGATTTTGATGTGGTTTACGCTTAGGTCTAAGCATTATACTGAATTGTGCTTCTCTTTTATTGTCCACCTAATATAGTTTGAGACATTTAAACACGTTTAGTAGAAATGACTGGAGAAACGGGCGGCTCTCTAGTCTAAATTATCAAATATCTCGAGTATATTTCTTAACCTTACGCAATTCTATCTAGCTAGCACAATATGTCACCTAACCAACATCATGAGAATCTTGGTGCAATGGATAATGGATATAGTCACACATTGATAGATTTCAATGGTGTACAACTAACCTAGATTCCTACCAACATCACCATCAGATGGAACTTGTCCATTATCCTTTGGGTGTAGAAGAGAATAATTAATTTTGCTTTTTAAATTTTGAATATTAAACGGTAATAATATACGAACGTCGATTATGTTACGTTTTTATTCTACGGATCACATGTTAGATAGAGTGGATAAGACCTTATTGCATATCGGGATGGTATTAATTAAGTAAAGAAAAGTCAAGACGTTAAAAAAAATAAAACTTCAAATTTTACCGTATTAAAATATAATAATGCATGCCAAAACTTTGCCAAAACTTACGACTTACCTACTCAAAAAGATAAGGAACCGGCGTTTATGGTTAACAGCTTGGCTTGAAACCAATAATTCAATGTCACTTTCTAAACATAAATAAGTGGCAATTCCATACTGCCATTAATCCTATAAGTTAATCAATTTCTGCATTGAAAATAATCAGTTATTAGAAGGGTTGTTTACCTGGTGTTGGTAGGGATAGAGTCTTCCCTTTGTCGTATCACCAAAATATATATAATTTCCTCTTTTAACACCTTTAAATTGCCATATGGCATATCCCATCAAAACTAGCTAGCTGGAATGCCAAAAATTATTCATTTTCTTGATTTTCATCCATACTTACAAGCAAAGATCTTGGCTTAATCTTTATTTTTTATATACTTTTAAGCCACTTCATCAATTTTACTCTGTATGAACATTTCATTGTCTTGGTTTCGCATTCAACCCTATTTTGATTAACTTCAGGAGGGTTTAACGCTTAAGCAATTAATTTACTCCTAAATAAGTGATTTTCAGATAATGATCATGCAGACAACTCAGGCTCAGAATATAATCATATTTAGGAAGAACATCCAGTTAAGTTTTAATAAATTAGGCTATGTAAATGAGAAGCTTCAATGAAATAATTTTTTTCCATTTTTTTTTTTTTCACCTACCATTATGACTATTTTCAAGGCTCCACCGAATGGAAGCTGTTTGAAAACGCCAATCTTGGAATTCGATTTCTCGTTTGAGCTTTTTGTAGTCTAATATTGTTTCAAGTTCTTAAAGAGAGAAAAATTCTTGTATATATGAATTAATTACCATGTGTATGAAACCTGCAACGGTTATTATTTCAAAATTATGAGAAACAGAAGGCTGGCTAGCCGGCTTGGCCGGCTTCTGATTTGTTCCTTTCAGGGTTGCTTCAAAACAAGGGAAATCCATTCCTCTATTTACGGTCCATTCCTTACAAGTATCAAGCATGAACACTACTCATTTTTCTCTACTACATATACTAAACTTGTAAACCTTAAACCCTGTGTCTCTAAGTTATTGTTCTTGAGGAGTCTAATTGCTTTGCTTTGCAATAAAGAGAGCCCAGAAAATGCATGGCTTGGAGGAAATTGGTGGAGGAGGAGTCTCTCTTTCTCGTCCCGACCCTGTTGTTTTAGAGCTCAACAGATTGCAAAACCAACTCAAAGGTATAAGGCACACCACGATTATCTGATCATAACTAGTGAATTACCTAGTTTAATAGCATAAGCTGTTAGAGAAGAGTATAATTTATTTAAATTTGCTTCAACATGCTGCCTCGTGTGTAGGTATGTTTATTTTTTATCGAAGTTCTAAACGCGCACAATGATTTACCATGTACTTGATAAAGCTCGAGTTATCACTTGTTGCTCGTCGTTGATGCCTCTGTTTATGAATACCAGTTAAACTTTAGCTTTGGTAGATATCATCAGCTTAGGACTTGGACAGAAGTTAAGGGGATCATATTTGACAATCTGCCTATTATTTTGAGGAAGCAAATTAACTTGTTATATTGAGCAATACAGTCTTTAATCGAACATCTAAAACAGAGTTTCATAGCTCTGTGTAAGTCTAGAATTACTAGTAAGAAGACCCTGCTATTGATGTAGGTGCCTTGGGGCGTCGTTTAGACCTTAGCTGGTTTTGTAGAGCTAATATCTCGTAAGAGGTTCTTCCTCATTGATCAACTTGAGTTGTGTTCTGGTTTTCTTGTTTTGAGGATGTAATATACTCCACATCAACCTTTTAATCTGGTACAAGGGTCCTAGATGGTTATTTGTCTATGTTATTGTTACATTTGCCACAATCACCAACTACATAAATTTTCCATCTTCAGCATATTATCTCCTGACAAGGAAAGGTGTCGTAGATTTTAGGTTCACTGATGAATATTGAACATCATACTGATTCGTTTTCATCAAAATCCCACTTGGCTGACGACAAGCTTGTTATGCTGTAACAATTTGCAATCAAAATAAAAATAACGATAAATTTCTAATGCAATTTCAGAGAGGGATCAGGAGTTGGGAAAGGCTCAAAATGAAATCAAAGCACTGAGAGCAACAGAAGTCTTAAAGGACAAGGCTCTGGACGAGGTATTCAAAAAATATTTTTCTCATCGTATTCTGAAAATAAAAAACAATACGAAGAATTCAGTTTTAACGCACTAAAATATCGAATATAGTCTTCATGACATGGTATCTCTTTTCCAGCTTGGAAGTGAGTTAAAAAGATTGGAAGAGAAGCTCAGAGTCGCAGAAAACCTTCTTGAACAGAAGGTGCATTATAGAGTCTCTCTTTTACGAAACACCATTTATATATCTTTATCTGCATTGTCTGCAAAGATACTTATTTTGAGACATTTTTGTTGCAGAATCTTGAAACTACTAAACTTGCAATTGAGAAGAGACAGGCATTGACTGCACAATATGCAGCTGAAGTAACTCTTAGGAGGGTGTATGCAAATCAAAAGGACGATGATTCTATTCCTATTGAGTCAATTATTGCCCCTCTCGAGGCAGAACTCAAGATGTATAAGAATGAGGTGCGTATACAGATGATAAAAGATAGTTTATGTTCTGTGAATTATAAGATGAACATTGATCAAAAAGAAATCTGCCGATGCTCCTTCAACTCTATTGGTTGTACAAAATACCTAAGATTGGAAGTAAAAGGGAATTAGAATCACACATCGTGCTGAAAAACACACAATAGCAAATCTGCATACTCTTTTTTGTCTTATATCATTGTCTTGGAGCTTTCTAGGTTGCAGCACTGCAGGAAAATAAGAGGGCTCTGGAACGTCTCACCAAGTCGAAAGAAGCAGCACTGCTTGAAGCGGAAAGGATATTGAAAAGTGCTCTAGAAAGGGCACTTGTAGTAGAGGAGGTTCAAAATCAAAACTTTGAACTTAGAAGACAAATTGAAATCTGCCAGGTAAATTTTCGGACTGATTGTATGAGGTTAATCCATGAATTTGTTTTCTAACAAAAATTCATTCACAGGAGGAGAACAAAATACTTGATAAGACAAATAGGCAAAAGGTTTTAGAGGTTGAAAAGCTTAGCCAAACTATTCAGGAGCTAGAGGAGGCCATTCTTGCTGGAGGAGCAGCAGCCAACACACTTCGTGACTACAAACGACAGATTTCTGAACTAAATGTAGAACTTATTTAATGTTTACTGAATGTTTATGTCTCTTATAGTTAATAATTTTACCAAAACGCTAGGTAGTAGCAATTAGACATGTAGTAGATATCAACTGATCTTATTTCTGTGCAACTTCACAGGAGGAGAAGAGGACACTAGAAAGAGAACTTGCAAGAATAAAGGTTTCAGCAAACCGAGTAGCAACGGTTGTGGCTAACGAGTGGAAAGACGAGAATGACAAAGTAATGCCAGTCAAGCAATGGCTGGAAGAGAGAAGGATGTTGCAGGTATTCGTCCCGTCTCCCAATCTCAGATGCTTGATCACTTTTCCTCATCTGCACATCTAAAACCAACAATTAACTCTCTTTCAAACAAAAAATCTTATTATGTTTCCAGTTCTTTTTATTAATTATTAGATCTATATATTGTAGGCAGAGATGCAACGGTTAAGAGACAAGCTAGCGATTTCAGAGAGAACGGCCAAGGCTGAAGCACAACTCAAGGTTAAAACTTGTAACAAACCTATAAGACCTCTTGTGCTTATTGACTCTTGATTGAATAAATTGAAGATGCTAACAACAATTTGTTACAGGATAAGTTGAATTTGAGGCTGAAGACACTGGAAGAAGGCTTAAAACATGTGTCGAGTTTCTCAGTCAATCCTAATGCAAATGATGGATCCCCAAAAACAGAAAAGAGCAATCACTTTTTTGGGATCCTAGCGAGTAATACCCAAATGAGTAAAAGATCTACATCACAGCCTAGGGGTTCCACTATGAACAGAAGCACATCAATGCCAAGAGACGAGAAACAAACTTCAACTGCTAAACGAGAAATGAAGCCAGTTGATGGTATGAAAAGGAGAGATCCTTCCGGAGAAAATTTGCTGAAAAAGAGTTTGTGGGCTTCTCGGAATAAATTCATAGACAGTGAAAAGGAGAATGCAGAGATGAATAAAAATACTACTGTGAATCTTGAGAAGTTTAACAGCAGTGAAATTGAAGACTTTGGGAACGCAAATAGTATAGTTGGCAGTACTGGAGAGACGAAGAATGAGGATAGTGCTAACAGCAATAGCAACGACGTAGTATCGGGATTTTTGTATGACAGGCTTCAGAAAGAGGTTATAAATTTGAGGAAGTATTGTGAGTTTAAAGAATGCTCTTTGAATGCTAAAGATGAAGAAATCAAGGTAAAGTACCAGCAACTCAACCCACCCCCAGGCACCTGCAGTGTGCTTCTTGCATTCTTAAGCCAGTATATTTGCTTTAATTCCAGATGCTCGTGAAGAAGATAGAAACCCTGTCAAAAGCCATACAAATAGAGTCTAAGAAAACAAAGAGAGAAGCTGCAATAAGAGACGCTGATGTAGTATCAGCTAAGGGGGATGACAAGATAAGAAAAACAAACTCCTCAAAAAGGTTCGCATTTCGTCTCGGTCCAGCCGCCCCTTTGGCCTTTCCCGTGTACTTCTCCGTTGATCCAAATTTGCACGATTATATCCGCTTTGGAAATATTCACTGACTTTTTTATTGTTTCAGGTCCTGAATGCCTCCTGAAGATGCATTTTGCGAGATAAGGTGAAAATGAGCTTGGAAATCAGTAGGTTTATCATACCAGTTCTCATGATTTCTACACCATATATTTGCACAGAATATGAGTGATGCTAGTTAGCAGAAATAAGGTTTTCAATTGATTTGTACATGGGATTGTCAAGCGTTTTAGAGGATGATTTTCAGAGATATTTTCAGCTAAGATTTAAAGGGATGATATTCAATTCAACTGAAAAGGTCTTGTAAATAATTCAATTAAATAATGATAATTTTATGTTCCGAGTGGTAACAATGAGCATATGGCAAAGTCAAGAACCTTAAATTTGTTTGGGGACACTAAAAGGGGGAACAGATATTGCTACACCTTAACAATTAGTGACTAATTTGAATTCTATAAGCTACTGCAGTATAAAATTTGAACACGTTCCTCCTTGACATCATCAAAAGAAACTGCAAAATTCTGAAACATTTGCATTTTTATCTTTCAACTTGATCATAAAACACCTGGCCAATCAGTAGCCTTTCAGGGGATCTCTTCATTCAAACATGGTTGACAAAAAAATACAGATAGAATCCTGGGGCATTGGTGAGCGGGGGGAGGTTACATGATCAGGAGAAAACTACCTTTTTCCCCCTTCTCCATAGAATTCTTCGAAGGGCACAATAAAGCCTGGGATTAATAGCATTACTACTGCCACAAACCCAGCATCGGGCACAGGGGAGACCGTTTTCTGATGTTGAGTCTTATGCCGGGAGTCAAAAAATATGGCATGGAACAACTTTATTTTGTGTTGTGGCAAAGGAAGGTCTTTAAGTTCAGATTTTCTGCCCAAATTTTGACATATTATAGCAGAAATGGACGCCTCCAAAGTCTTTAGTAAGTGGATATGCATCCCGTTTGTTCACATGTACAGTTACATGGAAAATCAGGGCATGTTCGAATTTAAACTGAAATAAAAAACCTACCCTGCTGTTCAAAAAATTCTACAACTCTGGAATGGAAGCTAAAGGTGGCCGCCATTTCTTACACACACCTCCAACACGAAAGGGTTTTAGTGCAATTTGTCTCGATTTGGGCTTTTTTGTACTAATGATCAGCAGTTCCAGCTGCTGCTTAGTCACCACTATTCTTACTCTCCAGCCTTCCTCCGCCACTTTTGGTGGTGTTTGTAGGCGGCAATGTAGCTTCAGCTGCGGCAACTCTGGCTTTGCATGAAGGGAAAAAGGTGCCTTGCAAAGCCGAAAATGCCGTGCCTTCTTCTCTTCTTCTGTTATCGTGGCCTTGAGTTCCTTTCCTCCTACATTCTCTGATTTTCTTCTGGGATGCTACAAAGTTACCCATTTTGCACTGATGTTGAATTTAGGACAACTACACATATATGAGGTTGCTTACACCACCATCACCTCTCAGAAAACAAACGTGCAGAGCACTTTGCAGTTTGTTTAATATTTGACATTCTCTATAGTTGACGAAAGATGTTTATAGAATGAATATTTTAGAAAATCATGCAATAACAGAACCGAATTATGCACTTTTTGAGATTGACTTTACACATATATATGTATTAATCTTTTCAAGGTCAAATGGGTAATGCAATTTTCATTGAACCTTGCACCCAAAGTGCACACGGTATGTCAAAAAAGTCGACTCCTAGCAATCAATCTCACCTTAATGTGAACAGGTTGTGAGACATTCTTTTATTGTCTTGTATATAGTCATGAAACTATCTTAGAAGGGCGAGCAAAATAAAAATCAAGAATACGTAAAACTTCATTAAGTAGGATATCGAACAAAAAAACTTTCAGTATAGAAAGCCCAATCCACGAGACCAAATAAAATTTTACTCTATCCTAGACAAAAGCATAATTGCACAAGGCCAGAGGAGCCAAAAATAGAGATGTCCTGTATGAACAAACAGGCTACGAAATCCATCTAAGCAGCAACTCCATCCTGGGAACGTCTAGACTCCAACCACGATGTGGCTGCAACCTTTGTTGTCAAAAACCAACCAACCTTATCCGGTGCTTCATGAAATGGAGCATTTAGCTCCTTCAGATGTGATTCAAAAACACCTGCCAATCCTTTCTCTGAGTATTTATGTTTCCCATGCCCTGTGTTGATCCCAAGCAATGATGGAAGTTCCTCCCCATTTTCGAGTGCTCTCGACAAGTCATTCATCCAGATGTGTAGTGCAGTTAAAGCCGCCCCTAGAGAGAGGCTCTTCAAGTGCAAAGACCACTGGGTTGGAGTTCTAGACTGTATATCATTATATACTCCGCGTGTGAGCCCAAGGTCTAACAACTGACAAGCTCTCTCCAGTTGATTAAGGTTCACACAGAGATCAATTAAACAATTGCAGTAGGCCTTTCTTACATCATTACCAATATAATCAATGAGTTCACCAGCTTCCTTCTCAAAGATTTCTCCTTCAAGATTATCTCCATCCGCAAGGAGTTTGACCACATGACCAAGCTTCGGGTTAGCCCTCTCAATGCAACCCATCAACTTAGCAAGTTCTTCTTTCGGTGCTTGAGTCATTACATTAAGAAGACAACCGCAGAACCGCTCATCTGGAGTTATACATAGCTCTAGTAGCCGATTAAATGTCCTTACAACATCATCTATTCGGCCAGCTTTTCCATAACACTGGATAAGTGAGGTTGAGACAAAGATATTAGGCTCAAACCCAGCTTCCACCATTTCATTCACGGTAGCCTCTGCCTCTTCAACATTCCCACTGCAGGAATAAATTGTAATCAAAGAAGCAAATGTCCAACTGTCTGGCATGCAGGACCGCGAACTCTTCATATCCTCAAAAATCTCAACAGCTTCATCAGTATATCCTACATCAGCACACATTGACAAAAGAGTATTATATAAAACAACACTCAACTCCATGCCCTTCTCCTTCATCTCCCTGTACACATTAAGTGCGTCATCACCATACCTAGCCCTGCAATACGCCCTAATCAACGCTGCATAAGTACCCCAACTTGGATCAATCATATTGTTCACCATCTCCTTGTAGATATTCTTCGCCTTCCACGGCCTCTTTGCTCTTCCCATAGCATCCAATAAACTGTTATACAGACCCAAATTAGGCTTAACTCCCAGGGCCTTCATTTCCTCATACACATTCAAGCACCCATCAAAATTCCCAGATGCTCCATAAATTTTAACCAGGGTTGAGAAGGTGACAACGTCAACACGCCATTTCTCGGTCCTTGCACGATCATACAAACTCATGGCCATATCCACATTCCCCGCCTTCCCATATGCGTCAATCATCACCGAGTAAGTCACCTCATCCGGCTCACACCCAAAAGATGACATTTTTTCGAACAATTCAACAGCCTTTTCAGGCAAAGAACACACCCTAGCACAGCTAATTATGGTCGAGAAAGTAACATTGTCAGGTTTAACTCCTCTTTCAAGCATTTGATTAAACAAATTTTCTGCCCCATCAAAATCCCTACATTTCCTAAAAACTTTCAAAGTTACATTATACAAAATAACTTCTTTACTCAATTTCAACATTTCTTGAAAATACTTTAGCACCAATGGAGCAGTTTCCGGGTTCGACATGTTGTTCAATACGATCACAGCATCTTGTTCCACAATTTTAGTCCCAAAGCTTTCCAATACATTCACTATATCGTCTTCTAAGGGGGTACAAGAATCCAAAGATTCCGAAATTTTCACTAAAGAAGAATACCTGAAATCATACGACTTCTGCCTTAATTTTGAGGCTCTGGGGCTCTTGGGGTTAACCCATATGTAGGATTTTGACGAAGAATTGGTCTTTTCATCTGGATTGGGTGAATCTTCTGAAATTGCGGTGTGATCTCGTTCTTGTAAAGAGACATTGGCGATATGGAAAGGAGGTTTCCAGGGATGACGTTTGAGGCGAAAATTGAGGGGTTTTTTGGGTCTGAGACTGAGTAGTAGGAGGTGTGGAGGAGACAGTGAGTTGCAGAAGATATTGGGGTCATGAGAGAGTGAAGTAAATTGTGAAGCACTGAGGTTGTACGCCATTGTTGCTCTTTTTCAGTCACTCCGTCGTTTTTCTGTGCGTGTTTTTCCTGGGTTTTGCAAGTGGCTGAGGACTGACGGGGTTACGGGAGGAGGGCGGGGGCCTTATCTTGTGGAATGTTCAGATAATCCTGTAGGGTAATTATATTACCGGTGCAAATTTTAATTACTGCAACACGTTACACCACAATTAAAATATATTTTTAATAAATACAACATAATAAATTTGTTTGAACCACATTAAAATTTTCATTCTCATTTATTTACTTATATTTAATCACACATTCTTTAATAAAATAATATTTTTCATCACATCAATAATTTTTCCTTCTTTTACAATCGTGCATTCTCCATCAATTTATTATTCCAATATACATTCTTTCAAAATAATGTGGCTCAAACATATCCCAAAAATAAAAAAAAATTCCAACTAAGGGGATATAGCTTTTACAGGTATTTGGGTTGCTCCACCCATAACCTATTTTGGTTGCTCAGAACATCACAATATTATTTCGATTGTTTTAAATTCATAATAAATATATTTGACTTTAACAAAAGATCATTTTCTAAATTTTCAAACTTGACAAATAAATTGCAAAAATTCATCTATAAATTGTGGTCAAATAAAGTATAAATTCATTTATCGTGAGGAAAAGAAAATTATCTTGCCGCTATGAGAGAAGGGAAAAGCCGTCGAAAAAGCTATGACAATGAGATGTTGACGAAAAAGAAATAAATAAATTAGATTTTATATTTGTGATGTATCAATAACTTATTTAATTAAAAGATATATTAAAACTCTAATTATGTAATTTTACTTAATGATATTTAAGTAAATAAAAAATGGTTGTACACCTACTAAATTTTGTAGTGATATGGACGATTTAACCATATTATAATTCAATTATTTCACTAATACCCTAGTTTTCTTTTTTCAATATGTTATAAATAGTACAAAATTATTGTCATGTATGAATTTCGTATTATTAATTCTCAATTAATCAACGTTCACATTAATTTAGACTTGATGAATCTTGATCTATATGAATTTAGAGTTATTATAAATAAATTTATTTTTATTCATGTATCTAAAAAATTTAATGAGTGTTTAAATTCATATATTAGCAATTAATTATTGTATACCAAATGTAGTAAAAAAAAAAATTGCCTATTTGTAGTATTTCTTCATCACAAAAAATTTGAATCATAAAAGTTGATTTTTGATAGTACAATTTTCTTCTCTTAAATTTCTTTCATAAATTTTAATTTTTTTTAGTTCGTTTGAGGCTATCAAATCCTCCCAACAAATTGATATCAAATATATTACTTTTATAACACTTATAAAGTATTATAGAATAACGTGCGATACACGTTCAACTTTGACTAGTAGTGAAAAATGTCTCTTTTAAATTTTTGTCGGTCCCCAATCTATAATCAAGTTACATGTTAGTCCTCAACCCACAGCAATGAAGAAGTTAATCCCCAACCTTTCACTTTCCTTGCACCATAATTTCCCCCGAAAGATAAGATCCATACGTTTATCGTTATAAAGACAAAATTTAGTAGAAAGGATTGCCACTTTAGGTATAACTTGCTCATAATATCATTTATATTCGATCATTTGAATTTGCAGAATTTTCTAAAAAAATTATAATTGGCTTATAATATAAAATAGTAGTAGGTCCCACAAAATGTGTCAATATTATTTTACATGATAATGAGAGGAATATTAATTTTTTGAAAAATATGTGGTTAAAAAAGAAAGGAAAATTTAGAATTTACATATAATATTATTTTATTGAAGAATGTGTAATTGATAAGAAAAAATAGAAAAATAAATTATAATTTAATTAGGAATAATGGGGCCAAACGACAACATAGTATCAAGATACCTATGTAATCCCAACCATCAATCGCCATTTGGGTTTTATTTTTATGTCCCTTTAAATTTCTATTATTACAGTACGGGACAATACCTCGAACAGGTTGAAATTTTGATGGCAACCCAATTACGGTAAAAAAAAAATCACAAAATTACTTATTACATGATCTTGCATGCTGAGGGATTTTCTTCAATATAACAAACAGACAGGTGGCAACCCCTCCCACAGCCACACCCATAGCCATTACCACAATGACGTGTGTCACACGGCGGCGGAGCTGGTTGCCCACGGCAGCATTGGCCTCCACCATGACCTCCAGAACATGATCCACAGCAAGTGCTTGCCGGAGGTTTTACAACCACCTCCACCTTCCCCTCCACCTCCACTTTAATTTTTTTATCGCCCGTGGGAGGCTTTGGTGGCTCTTTTATTTCAATACAGATGATAACTTTTCCACCTTTGCAGTACAATTTGTCACGAAATTTTTCTGGGCTACAGCATACTACACTGATTGTGACTGTATTTTTCTTGACATCATAATTCTGCTCTCTAATTTCGTCTGTCCCAAAAAGTTTTGCATCAAAGAATATAAGTCAGTTCTTATCACGCGCGTGCGCACACCAAGAAAATATGTATTTTCTTTTTCATTCATACGCAAAAAGGAGCACGGAATATGGATGAATTTAAAGACTTACGAGGGAATTTGCAAAGAATTTTTTTGATTTTCTTGTAGCAGGAATGACATTGGAGGTCAACCTTTAGTACCATTACAGTAACCTGATACATGTGACAAACTTGATGAAGATACTAGTTATGGAAGACAAGCCAAGCAGTGACATCAAAATCAAATATGATAGAACTTGTGATATTTTCATACCTTCTCAGCCATAAGTAGATGGGATATTCAGAAAAATCTGTTCGCTCTGTCGATGTTTAAAGATGAGATAGATTTCTGGGGGGTGAGAGAGAGATTATGGCAACATGTTGATAGAACGAAGAATGTAAGAACTTCGTATAAAATGTGTGTCTCAAATTGCATTATATAAAATCTTTAAATGTCTTGGTCTCGGGTACAAATTCATATTTAATTAAAGATCCGAAAAACATGTACCATTTCAAATTAAAATTTAGGTAAATGTTTCTTGGCCTGGCTTAGAAACAGGGCGCTCACGTAGGTTCACATAGACGTCCTATTTGTTGGCATGACTTTGAGCCTGGCCCAATAGTATGGTCCTAAAAATTATCTCAATGAATTATTTTATCTTAAAGTGTTAAATTTATTTTGAAAAAATAGCACGACTAATATGACGTCAAGCCTCATGACATCATCAGGAATATTTTTCTCCACAGAACGGTGCTTTCTTTTTCTTTTTGCAAAATAGGATTAGATATTTCGAGGGAGTATAGGATCAAGACTGAGTCTTTGTTTATGCGCTGGCTTTGATAGGGACAGCTCACCTCCCAATAGCTTAATTGTAATTAAAGCCTCTTAATTAGGTTAGGTCAAATTAATATTACAGGTCATGCACCCCAAGTGACACATTTCAAGAAGTTTAGGGGCGTCAATCTTTAACTCGTAATCGAGAACTCGGCAAGTGATCAGTTGAGTTACTTGAAGGGCTGAGCATGGGCCAGTCATACGCTTAAACTTTATTTACCTATCATTTGGATATATTTTATTCAAAAAGACTTGTTTTTTTACGTTCATAAAAGGTCGAGACGAGAATGCTAAAATTTGTAGATTGATGACCATTTGTACTATCGCAAAGACACCAGGACAAGTCGTGTTTGAACCAATTTACCTTCACAATAATTGCTTATTTGTAGTATTTCTTCGTCACAAAAAATTTGAATCATAAAAGTTGATTTTTAATAGTACAATTTTCTTCTATTAAATTTCTATCATAAATTTTAATTTTTTTAAATTCGTTTGAGACTATCAAATCCTCTCAACAAATTGATATCAAATATATTACTTTTATAACACTTATAAAGTATTTTAGAATAACTTGCAATACACGTTCAACTTTGACTAGTAGTGAAAAATGTTTCTTTTAAATTTTTGTCAGTCCCCAATCTATAATCAAGTTACAGGTTAGTCCTCAACCCACAGCAATGAAGAAGTTAATCCCCAACCTTTCACTTTCCTTGCACCATAATTTCCCCCGCGAACACGATCCATATGTTTATCGTTAGAAAGACAAACTTTAGTAGAAAGGATTGCCACTTTAGGTATCACTTGCTCATAATATCATTTATATTCGATCATTTGAATTTGCAGAATTTTCTAAAAAAATTATAATTGGCTTATAATATGAAATAGTAGTAGGTCCCACAAAATGTATCAATTTTAATGAGTAGTAGTTATGAATATGTAATTAAAATTAATGTTTAACTCTCTAGAATTCTTTGAAAGTCTAAACTAAGCCCATATTTGGTAGGAATTAAAATTTAGATTTTAATCCAATTCAAAGTGAACAATTAATTTCAATCACATATTTCATGAGTCCCATAACTTTTTAATCATACATTTCATCAACTTCTATCAAAATCTACTAAAAAAATTTTTTAATTCCCACAAAACATGTACTAAATACATATCCATTTGGCAAATTTATAAATAATTTATAAAGAGGAATATCAGTTATGCTTG
>CAIGRB010002878.1:7631-37854 GCA_903798255.1 Fraxinus quadrangulata | reverse complement strand
GAGACCTGTAAACAGAGAGTGGCATTAAGTTAACACTAACACATAAATCATATATGAAATTCTCAAAATGATTAGAGCCAATAGTGCACGGTATCGTAAAACTCCCCGTGTCCTTTAGCTTAAGAGGTAACTTTTTAATGAGAATTGTACTACATTTCTCGTTTAGACAAACAATCTCATGTTCTTCCAGCTTCCTCTTGTTGGACAGGATTTATGCATAACTGGGCATTTGTACTATTGCATCTTTAAAAGAGATTTTTATGTGCAATTTCTTGAAAATCTCCACAAATTTAGCAAATTGCTTGTCTAACTTTCTTTTATACAAGCGTTGAGGAAAGGAAATTGGTGGCACATAGGCTTCGATGGGACTTGGTGATCTTACTGTAGATTTTTTTCTCTTTTCCTCCTCTTTTACAATTGATGCAACTTTTTCTTTTTTTATGAGCCTCTTCAACTTCTATCTCTTTGTCTTTTGTATCTGGCCTCTTCACATATATCTCTGACAATTGTACTCCACTCCTAGTTGTAATAGCTTGCGCTTGCTTCTTTGGATTTATCAATATATTGCCTGACAATGTCCTTTATGGACGTTCTGTAAGCTGTTGAGTTATCTGACCAATTTGTGTCTTCAACTTCTTGATCGATGCCTGCTGATTATGAAAATTTGTGTTAATTTTCTGGAACACCTTGTCTGTCTTCTGTATATACTGATTAAACATCTCCCGCAAACTTGGTTGTTTCTTTTGCTGGGCATTATTTGAACTATTTCATTGCTGATTATTTGACCATCTGAAATTCGGGTGTTGTCTTCATCCTAAGTTATATGTTTGTGAATTTGGGTTAAAATTGCGGAAGCCATTTTGAATGAAGTTGACTTGTTCATCGGGAATTTCCATAGACATACAGTTTTCTATCAAATGTTTAGCTCCACAGTTTTTACATGACGGACCACCCATCACTGCATGTGCTCTTCTCGTTTGTGATTTTACCAATAGCTCTACATGGTTTGTCAAAGCTGCTATTTGGGCGTTGGTAGATACTCTGCTATCTAATTCATATATCCCAGATGCTCGTAATGGTACTACTCTTTCTGTTGAAAATATTGAATGTATAGTGGCAATTAACTAAATTAAATCCATGGTTTGTTGTACTAATTTTCCTATGATCGATCCACAAACAGAGGAATCCACTAGAGATTTTGATAGTGGTAAGAGTTCGGTATAGAAGTATCGCACTTGATTACCTATTGTGGTTCCACGATTTGGATACTTTCGTATCAGCTCTTTGAATCAATTACATGTCTCATAATAGCTCTCTCCATCTTTATGTTGGAAAGTTTGAATTTCTAATATGATTTTAGCTACTTTTGCCGGTGAGAAGAATTTGTTGCAAAAATTTATGGTCAATTCTTCTCATGTAGTAATGCTTCCATGAGGTTCGACATCTAACTACTCCAATGCAGCATCTCTCAGTGTATATTGAAATAATTACAACTTAATAGCGTTTTCATGTCCGGAGCATGGAAATTCTAATAATTTTTGAGAAATCTGGATATATGTGTGTTCGGATCTTCATGAGGTAACCTCGTAGAATTGGAGAGTGTTTCTCATCAAATTGATCTACTCTACTCTTATCTAAAAATTATTTACTCCGAAATGTTGATACATAATACTAGAGCGCGTAGGCGCGGCTATAAGCTTCAAGAACATTGAAACTGTCAAGTCTCCTTCATTTCTTTCCCATCACTCATGCCGCTAATCCAGTAGAGCCGCTACTCTTGCGGCTACTTGTCCAATTGGCTGAATATGAATATTTTGATCGTCGGCCATTTGATGTTATTTTTGTTTGTGTTCCTTACTTCTTCATCTGAAAGTACGTTCTATTTTCAAGTCAAACGGTTCAAGATCGTCGCCTTGGGTACGGAGCATACAACGAACACCTTTTTCTGTAAATAAAAAAAATAAAAAATAAATAACAGTTAAAAATAAAATAAATTAAGACTAAAAGTAAATAATCCTCGACAGTAGTGCCAATAATTTGTTGCATTTTTATATCGCAAGTATACGATATCGTAACAAGCAGTATAGTGGACCTTTGAGTTTGATAACGTTCCCATGAGGACTATACTTCATGACTTAATCTATTTTTTTTTTTTAACTCCTATTTGATAAAAGCAAGTAAATAATTATTATATTTGTGATTTTTTTAGCTACTTTTAACTACTTCAAAATATCAAAATTTTGCAAACAAATGTTGATTGAAGATTCGATCGAATGCTTCTATTGTATTCAATTTACCCATGTCGAGTGAATCAACCTTAGTTAAATGAAACATTAGTTCTAAAAATTTATATTATGACCGTAATAATTATTATAAGTATCTTTATACGTTATACTAATTTATCGAATTTTACTATATGGTCTAAATCTTAAACTCGTCTCTCGATTCGTAAGAGACTCACATAATCATTAAATTAGTAATCAATTAATTCAATGCATTAAACTCATAGTAAAACTAATACATATATGAATAAATCACATATATCTTGAATAGAAAAATAAATGATCACAAGTCGACTACATTGTTAGCCCTAATATGAAAATTAGTTACTCATGATGTAAAAATAAACGCAAGAAAATGTCTTTAAATATATCACCAAATTCTTTGAATAAAGATATAGAAAAGAATTTAATCTTTTCTCCTCCTTTCTTTCCTTCCTGCATGTTTTTGTGTGTGTGTGTGTGTGTGTGTGTGTGTATCAGCAACAGCCGTCCCTTATTTTCTCCTCTTTTTGTCCGTATGCGCGTATATATCTCTGCTTGCCTAGCCGTCGTATTTTTTGACTTTTTCTTCTTCATTTTTCTCTTCTTGTCTTTTTCTCCTTCTTTTTCTTTATTATTCTCTTCTTTCCTATCTCTTTTCTTCAAGTCCATCACTTTCCAAAGTATGAAATTAGATCTCCAAACTTTGCATCCAATAGTCAATTTAGTTCCTGTACTTTGGATTTTGTCATTTTTTCACTATTTTGCATTCTTTTCTCCAATTTCTCATCAAACATAAAGTTTTACTTACAAAATGCAATATAACATAAACTATATGAAATTTTATCCAGAAGACAATATAATATCATTATTTGGGGCCTCGAATAAGTGTATAAACTACACTTATCAATGACATACAAAACGCTACTTTTGAACAAAAAAAAAGTACATGAAACATTGTATTATAAATTTAATTAAACGTTATAAATTCATTATTTAATTTCTGAAAAGCAATTTAACTTAAATTCGAACTGTATGCTATTTAAATTTCAACATGTTATTTTTTTGTAGTACAGAGGTTAAAGCTAACAATTTAAGTTAATATCTTGTTAAAAGAATTCTTGAAAGTTTTGGTAAGGTTTTCTTAAAGTCTCAAAATTTACATTAATGTTTCATAATAAATGGTTCGTTTAGGTCCTAGTGACTTAAAAGTTAGATGAATATTACAAAATTACATGAATCCATGTTTGATTAATGAAATATCACCCGAATTTTAAATATATAAAGAAAAAGAGGAAAAATCTTGATTCTATGAATGTCTTCAACTCCTTTTGACAATATCCTTTTGCATCTTTTTCTTCTTTCCTCAAAATCCAAGAAAATAATCTTCAATCTTTGTGTAGCGATGAATTCTTATTTCTTATCTCAAAAGTTAGCTTTCAAAGTAGATTAAAACTGTGATAGAATTACATCTAATTAATTGAGAATTGATGAAATTGTGTTCCTATAAATTACATGAACACGAACCTTAATATGAAATTGAATTCCACTTGATGTTAATAAAGTTCAATGAATTTTGGAATGTACTACATGAATCTAAGTTAATTGAAAATTAATTAAATTGAGTTATACTTAATGGAAATAAAGTTGATCGAATTTTGAAATATACTTTCATAGTAATAAATAAGAAAATTGGGGAAATCATTCATGATAATGTTTGACCATTTGTCCAAAAACAAAAATTAAAAGTATTATTGAAATAGATTAAATAGTAGGGACTTTTAATATGTTATAGATAGATATTGATTTCACTTACAAAACTAAAATCCAAAAATAGTGGGTTAGTTACGTTAATGCACCGAAATTTTGAGTAATTATGAGTAATTACATCAATGACCACTAAAGTATTATTGAGGATTTGAATTTCAATCCCATTATGACTAATTACATCAAAAAATAGTTCTAATGCCGTCCTTTTGCCATTTTGGAGATTTCTGTGCTGCCCTCGTAGGTAGTAGTTGGCCTTATTCTAATAATTTATTGTTTATTCATTTTTGTTGGAAGGAAGTCATAGAAGAAGGTAAAAACAAATATATGTATGGTAAGGCCCCATTGATATTACAATAATAAAACATGTAGTCCAAAATTTAGCCTCGGATTACTCATTTATAATGATCTATAAATAAAAATAATAAGAGGAAATGATAGTAAGTTTTACTAAATGTGTGGATAATAATGAATAAAAATTATAAACTTTAATTGAAATTAATGTTTGAACGGAAGCTTATTATTGATATCCTAGACTCCTAGTTGCTTCTTACAAGTTATTTTTCAGTTCACATCAAGAAAAATCCCACACCAGCACGTCATTACCAAACCCAATAATTTATACCCACAATTCTTGTTATATAAACCCATGATACAAAGTCTAAACCATCACCTAAATCAAGAATTTTCAGTACATCACCTGCAATTATTGTTTCTTCAAAAACACGGAAAAAAATGAAGAAATCCACCTATTCTTCAAACATATCAATATAAACCTTGAAGAACCAAATTAGCAAATGCATAAATATTCTTGCTGCAATTCTAGCCTTGCTTTTTTTGTTTGGTGCAAATTCAGTAAATGCTCAAGAAGTTGGTAATGCAGGAAATATTTTATGAACGTATATAGTTGAATACTTGAACATGTTATTACGTGTATGTCTCTGTGCTATTTAAATTTCAACATGTTACTTTTTGTAGTAAAGAGGTTAAAGCTGACAATTTAAGTTAATATTTAGTTAAAGTCTGCAATTTTTCAAATATTTTTTTAAAAGAATCCCAAGTGTTGGTAAGGTTTTCTTAAAGTCTCGAAATCAACTCTTCTTGTATAAACCCATAATACAACTCTTAGTCCATCACTTGCAATAGTTGATTCTTCAAATATACAAAAGAAACCATGAAGAGCCCAAGCAAATGCCTTTATATTCTTGCTTAAATTCTTGTCTTGCTTTTTGTGTTTGGTGCAAAATCAGTCAATGTTCAAGCAGCTGGTAATGCAAGAAACACATTCCAAACATAGATACGTACATGAATTGATGAATATATATATATATGCATGTTCGCATTTTTTTTTTCAATTTCTTTAGTCTCATTTTTGTGCAGAGGATGATAGAGAATTTGATTATATAAAGGGAAGCCCAAAGGGTCCGGATAAATGGGGAGATTTGAAGCCAGAATGGGTAGAATGCAAGAGTGGAAGAATGCAGTCTCCCATTGATCTGTCACTTGCAAAAGTCATAATTACGTCACAGCCAGAAAGGACGACTTATAAGCCTTTCAATGCCACTCTCAAAAATAGGGGTTATGATATATCGGTAAGGATAAATTGCTCCCACTTTTAAAAATTAGGGAACTATGTAAAATATATATCTTTCTTGATCGAATTGATTCACTGAACAAATTCAAAATTTATCTAGGTTTAGTACAGTTTTTAACTATAATCAAACTAAACTTTGTGTCTGTTCTCATGTATCCAAATGAATATAGTATCGAGGGATAAAATTAGTTGGACAGATTATGTGTAATGCATCTAATGAATAAAATATAAATAAAGATATTCATCCTCGCAATGTGATCCGCAAACATATCCCACTACATGTGAAGCATAGAGCGACACACGAAGGAAACACAAGAATGGAACGTTCGCATAAGGCTAGCAAACCCTTTCCCTATCGAGGCTGGCCACAGATTGTTAATAGAAAATACACATGGACAAGCAAAAGAAATATGATACTCTTTACATAATCGGTTATGAGCTATCCAATAAGTAGCTGCCATTTTTCATGTACCTTAATGCCCAACACCCCCCAACGCTTGAAGTGAAATTTATAAATATTCCCTCCTTTGAAGAGAAATTCATGCAATTCAAATATTTCCCTCTCAAATGGCTATTTCCCCTCTTGCTCCAAGTTTTAGCATCGAAACAAGAGCGTTTTGGAGGAGAAAATCATAGTTAGGTGAGAGCATTTGTTCATTCAATGTTTACCGTCAACAATAGATATAAACAAGTGTTTCAACGATATGTTTATATAACGTAGTTGAATATGTAATTCTTGAAATCCCTCTACATGCAGGTTCTATGGAAAGGTGATGCAGGATCAAGATTTATTAATGGCACAGAGTACCGTCTTCAACAAGCCCATTGGCACACTCCTTCTGAGCACACTATTAATGGTAGAAGGTATTTGTGTGCACCTCATCTGCTTCTATTTTTTGTTTTGTTTTGTTCTTTTTCTTTTTCCAGCTTAGAGTATTGCTTGCTGAAAATATAACAAATTTCTTTATTAGGTACGACATGGAACTGCACATGGTACACGAAAGTCCTGATGTTAATGTGCAAAACAGGACTGCTGTTGTTGGTGTTTTGTACCAGATTGGTTGTCCTGATCCATTTATCTCCATGGTAAACACTTTATAAAATTCAAGATAATTCTACATAGCACAAATTTCTCGAAACTGCTACCAGTGAACTCAATATTATTTCTTTTTTGTCGTCAAAATGTATTTTACGAAACACTATACTTGGCTTAATAGGTATATATCAAATAAAGTGGTGACGGCGCTCGATTGTGTGTAATACTCTTTGAGGGTGTTCATTAAATACAAAGGATCTCATATATAGTTCTAAGAGATCATAACTAACAATCCATAATAGCAAATTTAACTCCTAATTTTTTTTCTTACAAGTAATCTGATAAATCTAAATAGAGTCATTAATTAAATTGATTTCACCTTTTGTTATTTCTTTGCAGTTAAATGCAAGTATATCATCTGTGATTGGTAAGAAGAATGAAGAGGTAAATTTGGGAGTAATTAATCCAAATGATATTCAATCAGGAAGTCCAAGTTATTATAGATACATGGGATCACTTACTACACCTCCTTGTACTGAAGGTGTTATTTGGACTGTTAACACTAAGGTATGGCATTAATTAAAAGCTGAATAAATTCCATAATTAGTAATTAATTCCTCAATTACTACGTGTTCTTAATTATTCATATATTTGAACTGCTTTTAGGTGAAGACTGTTTCAAGAAGTCAAATTAATTTGCTCAAAGAAGCAGTCCTCTATGTAAGTTAATTTAATATAGTCACTTAATTGGGCTAAAAACATCATTAGTCAAACCAATTTTCTTCGTAGTTGTGTTGATTAATTTTATTTTTTTGCAGTATGCTAAAGAAAATGCCAGGCCATTGCAACCACGTAACAATCGAGATATTTTCCTCTACTTCTCCAGATTTGAAACACTGACATTCACAAATTTGCATCCTTTGTATCAGATGTAAATATTGTACAGAATAATAGAGTCACGAGTTACGTCCAGTAGCTATGACTAAACTAACAATAATGTCCATACACTGTACTAAATAATGGAGCTAATATTGCATCCAGTGAGAGCAATGCTTCAAGTAATAATAAAAAGTGTGAAATAAGGAAATAATACAATAATAATTTAAATGTTATAATGTTTTATAATTGTTTGTTATGTTTTTTATACTTTGAAGATGTTGTATAATTACATCATTTAAATTTTATGAAATAGGATTAAAGATATAGTAGAGCCATAGTCGTCCATTTCGATAAATCATTTCTTTCTTATTTATAAATTAAACAGTATTATATAATTTTAAAGAAAGACAAGAATAAGAAGACTGAATAAGAGAGCAAAGTAGAGAGAGCAAAAGTTCAAGTATATATTTATTATAACAATAACAACTACATATAGGGTCTTAATATACACCGTGGTTCGAGCAAAAACTACGAGTATAATGTAGATAGACTTTGAGATGAACAAATTTTAGAAGAAAGAGAATATTAAAAGAGATCTTTTATATGTTTGGTGCCATGTGATATATTTCTTCAGATGCACAAGGAGTTCTCTGTTTTGGTCCCTTTATTTGAGGGAATTTCGATTTTTTTCCTTAATTTGCGAAATTGATATGAAAGTAGTAAAATAAATCAGTGTTAGTAAATAGTGCATATTTAATTTCAATACTATTCCAAACAACAGTAAAATTGTGCATTCTTAAAATGTAATAGTGTACCTAATTATATTACACTGTTAAAATTACTTTGGATAAGAATGTTTGGTTTAGTCTATTAGGAGTAGGGAGTAGGTTATTAACATGTGAGTTGTGCATACATTGTTGAATTAATCTACTTGTACATTATTTTTGTACATTAAATGTGACATCCTCCTATGTGTAAGAAATATACCAGATATTTGAATAATTATTGTTAAAATCAATGGCCATTATACCAGTCATATCAGATAGTCTCAACCAAATTGTCAAACTGTAATGTGCATGTGGCAAAACTGTACTTTGTTGGGCATACTTTACACTTGTGCGGGAAAGTTTTTTGAAAAACGATTTTTTCTTTTTCTTTTTCTTTTTTTTTTTACTTAAGAATGTATGGTTAAAAATGAGAGAAAATTTATAGAGAAAATTGAAAATTATTTTTTGGGGAATTTCTGGTTGAAATTGAGTGTCACAGAAATAAATTTTCAAAACATTATCCCCAAAACATTCTATTTAGCAAACTGTTTGATTTTAATAAGAATAGCAAAATTTTGTTCATATCACTTAAGAAACAACAAGGTGTGAAGATGAGGATTGAATGCAAAATATTTTAGTTATAGAAATACAAATTGTGGTCTAAAGAATTTATCCCACGAGTTCTGAATTGTAAAACGATATTTTTCTATTAGAAAAATGTATTTGAAAACAACTTGATATCACAAATAATATTATTTAATAAGAGTACTTATCTTGCGATATTCAACCGTATCTTTTGTGATCTTCACCTTTCCGGTATGTAATATATCTCTTTCTATAACATGCCATTGAGATTTTTGATAACTTCGAATATCCTCTTCGTCATCTTGAATATTGATCATATGCTCTCGAGGTAACTAGATAGAATAACATGTCCATTACAAATGATTGGATTGCTCGACTTCTATCAACTCTTGAGCTCAAAATTGGGCTTAAATTTACCATATTCATATTTCACAAATCAGCCAAATTATATAATTAATTGTGTGTCACCATAAAGATGGAGCTCTCTATTGTTAAGCCTCGTCACTTAGGGTCCCACATGGGACCTCCGACCTACTAAAGTGCCTTCTATCGAGGCCATGTGGCATCCGACGTGTATGGTCTAATACATTCCGAATAATTCGACTCGCCGAATCCCATATATTAAAAGTTCAAAACCTAAAAGAAATTGCTTTGCCGAAGTGACGATGCCCAATGAATGAAAATCTGAGGCTCAATTACGACTGGTGACGACCTCTGTTTGAAGATCTTATATTGGGACATTTAAAGCACCCCAGGTTAGTGAGTTAGAATTGTTCCCTAAGATATGATGTTTCAGTAAAGGAGATGAAGCCATGTGTCATATCATCTAACGATTACGATTGCACACATAACACTTTAAATATCACACTGTAAAAAGTATTCGATTACAAACCATATATATACTCTTTCTTTATGTTTAACCTAGTGCTTGAAGTACAATCTTGATTGCGAGTTTGATTCTTCATTTATCATTCATTATCGTGTAAGTTATATATTTTGCTAGAGCCTGAACATTTCTGTCTCGTGTTATAAAACTTATCCCAAGTTCACACATTATATTGTCAATAGACCATTTTTCCACGCTTGTCGGAATTAGTTTGAGGAAATACGAGTGGGCCCGGTATCTTTTGTCTGTGTCAACTGTACGAAAAAGAGGTCAACGGATTGGCACTGTCTGCAGGAAGCGTCACAATAACCACGAACGTTTCTACAGCAAAAATTTTACAGGAGAATAGTTGGACATTCCCATTGAAAAATGATTTGTTCTTGAAAGAGAACAACAAGAAGCCCCAAAAGTTGAAAAAAAAATTGACAGTTGATAAAAGATGAGTTCAGATCGTGATGTCTCTCTCAGGAGGGTGAGAGAAGATTCTGGTGAAAAGGTTCCACGAGCGGCAGCCCAAGGGGGTCTGTGCCGACCATAGTCATAGCGGGATGAAGGTAACTACTCAGCTTACCTAAGAAATTGCCACTATGGCAGCCGACATGAGGAATATCACCCACCAAAACATGGCTATGTAGGAACTCCTCATGCAAATGAAAATCATGGAGGACCTTGAATCCCTTTTGCACAACAAGAAGATGAACCACAAGAAGATGAAGTCCAAAGTTAGAGGTTCCCATCTCCCAGGCATGCTAGAGAGGTTAGCCCCTTTGAAAATGAAGTAAGGATTGATATTTCTTCAAACAGTGCTTCTGGCCGACCCACCGAAACCCATGTTAATGTGGAGAACAATTTTTCCCTGAGTAAGAGCCAGAACATAGGCCACAAAGGTTTGTCAGTGTGTTTGATAGAATCAGCCTCGTGAAAACCAGACACGTGCCATCATAGCCACGTCCCACTCCTAGGAACAAGCCTTAACCTCTACCTCCGATGACCCAATTACCGAAGGAAAGGCAAAGCCATGTTCCAGGTGCTGCCCCACCTAGAAATCGATGCCACATGAGGGAGGATATGGCAAGGGATTAGGCAAGGCCATCTTATCCACCGCCTAAGTATCAGGCTGACGAGGAAGATTCAGATGAACCCCAAAGATCTTGTGAACTTGACTTTTCACAGAAATTGAGAAATGATCATGTCTTGAGTCATTATATACTGCCAAAAATACCAAAGTATGATGGAAGAGGCCACCTGGCAAGCATTTGAATAATTATAAAACACATATGAGTCTGAGAGGTGTCACCCTGATAGTCAAATGCAGAGTTTTCCATCTAACTTTAAGTGGGGCAGCTGAAATCTGGTACAGTAGGATACCTCTAGGAAGCATTAAGGGAGAGGCTGATATCTAATACCTTCAAGACATAAGGCAATAACCTTGAAAGATATTGAAGAATTTTTTGGCCTGTTTTACTGATGAAATGACATATTGCATGCAAGTCACCCACCGGGAAGCGTTATCAGTGCTTCAAGGTGGGCTAAACATGAACACTCTCTTTTGGAGAGATGTACAGAATCAGGACCCTACCAGCAACGACGCCTTGCTAAAAATGATGAGGTGTGAAATCATCAATAAGGAGTTTATTGACACCAGAATAGGGCTACCATGGGCCTTTGACCCCCTAAAAAACAACGTGGAAGAGGACCCACCCCTCATTTAATGGATCTCCAATAGAATCGGGTTAGTAGTTCACGTCATGGATATTAAATCTCCGGTGAGAGTTTAGCTGAAATTGGAGAGTCATTATACGTCAAAGTCTCTCACGAACAAGCTACATCTGAAGCAGCGACTGTGCGGGTTCAAAATGCTAGAGGGTACAGATCTGATTCAACACACAAATGTGTTTAATCAAATTATCAGTGACTTGTTGCGACTTGAAATCAAGTTCGACGATAAAGACAAGGAAATGATATTGTTGTGCTCTCTTTCTCCCTCGTACGACCACCTGGTGACCGCGTTGACGTGAGGGTAAAGAGACTCTCAAATCGAAGAAAGTCACATCAGCCTTGCTGGCCTACAACCAATGGAAACTATGCACTGGAAAAAGTTCATAGGGTGAAGGGTTGATCGTGAAGGGTTACCAGGATTGTGGGAGAAAGAATGATAGAGGTGGTTCTTACAAAAGGAATACGAGATCGAAATCTAGAAATCAAAATAAGAAAAATTTCAAGTTCTACAAGTGCCATCAGATGGGTAACTTTAAAAGGGACTATTCGAATAAGAAGCAAGGTGATGAAAGGAAAGATGATGTGTCATCAAACTTGGCTGGTGTTGCAAAAGACGATTCAGATTCTAGAGATGGAGACATGCTATCGATCTTTGCAGGTAATTCTTATAGATTACATGATTCTTGGGTACTTGATTCAGCCTGTTCATATCACATGTGTCCTCACAGGGATTGGTTTGATTCATATCGATCGAGTAATATTGGATATGTTCTTATAGGTAATTGCATCATGTAAGGTCATTGGAATGGGGTCTATAAAATTTAAAATGTTTGATGGTGTGATGAGAACTTTGGAATATGTTAGGCATGTACCAGAATTGAGAAAGAACCTAATTTTCTTAGGTACTTTAGACACATGTTGCTATTCTTATAAGTCAGGAAGTGGGGCCTTGACAGTGAAAAAAGGTGCTATAATTGTGATGAAAGGTCAGAAATTGACAGGGAATATATATAAACTATTTGAGAATACAGTTGTAGGTGGAGTTGCTATAGCAGAATCTAAGTCAGATGACACTCTCCTATGGTACATGTGACTGGGGCATATAGGAGAACGTGTTATGATAGAGTTTCATAAGAGGAATTTGCTGAGGGGGTAAAATCATGCAAGCTTGATTTCTGCAAGTTTTGTGTACTTGGAAAATAGTCCAGAGTACAGCTTATGGTGAGAGGCCCAAGACAAATAACATTCTTGATTATGTACATTCTAATGTTTGGGGACCAGTGAGGGAGTTGTCTAAAGATGGATCCTAGTATTTTATTACTTTCATTGACGACTTCTCTAAAAACGTTTGGGTATATTTCATAAAGCACAAGTCTGAAGCTTTTGCCAAGCTCAGATTGCAGAAAACAGAAGTAGAGAAGGAGACATGTAGAAAAATTATCTCAAGGCAAACAATGGTACAGAGTACGTGAATTCACGGTTTCTAAGATTCTGTAAGGAACATGGTATTCAGCGACACTATACAGTTTGCAAGACTCTGGAGCAGAATGATGTAGTGGAGAAAATGAATAGAACAAGTGTAGAACGGGCAAGATGTTCGAGGTTGAACATGGCATGTTACGTCATAAACAGATCACCACGAGTGGCGCTAGATAGGAAAGTTGCAGAGAAAGTTTGGACGGGTAATGAAGTTGATTATTCTAGATTGAGAGTATTTAGGTGTCTGACTTATGTGCGTGTATCTAGTGATCAGAGATCCAAGCTTGATCTGAAATCAAGCAATGTATTTTTCAAAGCTATGTGAAAGGTGTAAAAGGGTACAAGTTCTGGGATCCAAAGGCAAAGAAGACGGTGATTGATAGGGATGCAGTCTTTGATGAAACATTAATGCTTAAAGGACCTTCAGATGAAGAGAAGCCCAGTAGTATAAATAGAGCTAGACAATGTTGACAAGGAGATTAATGTTCCAGAAGTGAACAATTCTGGTTCAGAATAGGAATGGTATTATAGTATTGCTACAGATAAACCACGTCGCACTATGAGGCCATCGGTGAAGTATGGAATCGAGCATTTAGTTTACTATACACTCATTACCAGGATGCCGTTGGTAGTCAGGAAAAAATTAAATGGATAAAGGCTATGATGGAAGAAATTGAGTTATTACATAAAAATGATACCTGTGATATGGTGGAGCTTTCAGATGGGAATAAATCGATAGGATGTAAGTAGGTGTACAGAAAGAAAAAAGCAACGTCAGAAAATGAAGGAAAAATATACAAGGTTCGGTTAGTAGCTAAGGGATACTTCAGAGGAACAGAGTAGATTATGATGAGATTTTCTCTCCAATTGTTAGACACACTTTCATCAGGATTGTCTTGATAATGATGGCCAGTTTTGATTTGGAGTTAGATCAGCTGGATGTATATATCATTTTTCTTCATGGTAATTTGGAGAAGCACATTTTCATGGAGCAGCCGAGGGGTTCTTGGAACCAGGAACAGAGAATCTTGTATGTAAATTGAAGAAGTCTTTATATGGGCTTAAGCAGTCTCTAGGCAATGATACAAGAAGTTTGACTTCCACATGATTCAGATTGGTTACAGTCGTTGTGAGTATGGTTGTGGTGTTTACTATAGAGTTCTTGAAGATGATTCATATATTTTCTTAATGTTGTATGTGGATGATGTGTTAATTACTGCTAAGAACATGAATAAGGTAGACATATTAAAGTCTTTGTTGAGCAATAATTTTGACATGAAAGATTTGGGACCAGCTAAGAAGATTCTTGGCATAGAGATCAACAGAGATACGAATGCCAGAATATTATAGGTATCTCAGAAAAATGATTTGAAAAAGGTATCAGAGAGGTTTAGCAAGTCTGATGTAAAACCAGTGGGTACACCATTGGCAAATCACTTCATATTGTCTAGTAATCAGTGCCCTAAGAATGAAGAAGAAATTGCAGAGATGTCATAGGTGCCTTATGCCAGTGGAGTGGGATGTTAGATGTATGCAATGGTATGTACTAGACCAGATTTAGCACATACAGTTAGTGTGGTGAACAAGTACATGGCTATTCCTGGAGAGAGCATTGGAGAATTGTAAAGTGGATTTTTAGGTATTTGAGAAGTACAATGGAATGTGGGATCATATTTGAAAGACAACATGATGATATTTTATTTTAGATATACGTAGATGCAGATTATGCGGGAGACTTGGATGATAGAAAGTCCCATAGTTATGTTTTCACACTTGCAGGTGGGCCTATATGTTGGAGATCAATGGTCCAGTCACTAATAACATTATCTACAGCCGAAGCAAAGTACATGGCAGCAACTGAGGCAGCCAGGAATCATTGTGGGATCAAGCAAGATGGAATAAAGTTGTGTTGTGATAGTTAGAGTGCCATCTTCTTAGCAAAGAAATAGATTTATCATGCAAGAACCAAGCACATTGATGTGAGATTTCACAAGATAAGAGAGCTAGTTATTTCAAGAGAATTTTTGGTAGAGAAGCTTCATACATCAGAGAATGCAGCAGACATGATGACAAAGTCAATCACAATAGATAGGTTCAAGCAATTGAGATTTCACAAGATAAGAGAGCTAATTATTTCAAGAGAATTGTTGGTAGAGAAGGTTCATACATCAAAGAATGCAGTAGACATGTTGACAAAGTCAATCACAATAGATAGGTTCAAGCATTGCTTGAACTTGATTAACATCTCTAGGTGTTAGAGAAGATGTGTCCTAAACCTTTGAAGCCAACATAAGACAAACTGGATCAGGACTACAAGCATCCCAAAGAGGAAGAGGCCGAACATTCCTCAATATTGAACTTATCATCATTCCTACAGTCATGATAAAATAGATTGTAGGGATATAGCTCAACATCCTACGCTGGTAAGTACACGAAACAACTAGAGATATGACCGCCCTCCTACGGACATGTCACCCACCTAGATAGAATTGAAGGGCTAGGCATGAAGATGCAAGCGTCAAGAGCTATCTCCATGGTAGGATGAACGTGACAGAGAAAGGCCTAAAGAGGTGTAGCAACAATGCAAGAACCCCCCCTCAGCCCATCTGGAAGATGCTTTAATCCATGAAATCAATACGATTTTTAAAGGGCCTTACGTTGGGGACAATACAAGGAACTCCTAAAGAAATTACGTTAGGGAGGCCAAAGACCCTCTTATGACTAGCTACATAGTGAGGTGTAGTTCTCAGAGGCAGATGCCTCCCATTGCCTTTACTCATGAAGATGTTGAAGGTATGCATTTCCTTCATTATGATGGCCTTATGGTAATGGACGTTGTAGCTAGTAACAGGTTGAAATGGATGATAGTTGATAATGGTAGCTCCATCAATATCCTTTTTGGAGCCACTTTCGAAAAAATGATTGTTGATCACGAATTGACCCCAGTCACAACCCCTTTGTATGATTTTACTGGTGATAGCATCATCCCTAGGGGGAGAATAACCCTTGTTGTAGAAATGGGAGAGCCACCCTAGACAGCTTTGAATAATAAAGGCTGAGCCAGGGACTAAAGAGAAGCAAGGGAGTTCTACCTCAATTCAATAATAAAGGCTGAGCCTAGGGATGTCAACATGGTGGTAACAGACGTTGATATGAAGGACGTCCCAGGAGACCAAAATTCTAGTCGAAAAGACGTTGAAATGGAGGATGTCTTTGAACATGTGATTGAAAATGATGAGTTGGACCCTCGTATTATTGAATATAAATCCCGAGCGACACCGGTGGAGGAGCTAGAAAGCTTCTCGATGGATCCTCAAGATCCCAATAAGGCATTGCATGTGCGAAAAGACCTATCCTCAGATATCAAAGAGACACTTAAGGATTTTTTATGTAGGAATGGAGGCATGAGGACATGGTAGGCATTGACCTAAAGATCAGTTTTCATTAACTAAACATTGATCGTAATGTTGCCCCGCATAGACAAAAGAGAAGGGCCATCAACCTAGAAAGATATGAGGCCCTTAAGGACGAAGTACAAAAGCTGATAAAGAAAGGCTTCATCAAGGAGACCATTTACAGAAAGTGGGTCGCAAATCCAATCTTTAAAGAAACACAACGGCAAATAGATGACTTGCATAGAATTCTCTAACCTTAACCAAGCTTACTCGAAGGATAGATTTTCCCTTCCAAGGATAGACTACCTTGTGGATTCCACTACTAGGCATGGACTATTGAGTGTTATGGATGGCTACTCAAGCTATAATAAAAGTCTATTGTACTAGGCAGATAAGGAAAAAACATATTTCATCATGGACAAAGGTCTTTATTGTTACAAGATGATGCCTTTTGGGCTAAAAAATACTGGTGCTACGTACCATAGACTTGTTAACAAAATGTTGGCCAACCTCATTGGTAGAACCATGGAAGTTTATATAGATGATATGCTCGTGAAAATCTTAAAGGCTGATGACCATGTAAAGCACCTGATGAAACTTTTCAAATCCTACGAAGGTATAGAATGAGGTTAAATACCCTCAAATGTGCATTCGGAGTTGCTTCTGGTAAATTCCTAAGGTACATGGTTAATCAAATAGGTATAGAGGCAGATCTAATGAAAATTTGAGCCCTGAAAGAGATGAGGTCTCCCATAAAGTCAAAGGAGGTACAAAGCTTGACTGGGCGTGTGGTAGCTCTAAGCTGCCCCAATTGCCTCCCATTTTTTAAAATCTTGAAAGGGGGCAAGAACTTCCAATGGATAAAGGAGTGTGAAGAGGCCTTCCAGAGGTTGAAAAAGCTTCTATGACAAGCCCTCTTATCTCAAAACCCAAATCATGAGAAGCTTTGCAACTTTATTTGGCCGTTTCTAAAGAAGCGGTCAGCGTCGTTCTCGTAAGAGAAAATGGCAGCTACCAATTGCCTGTGTACTATGTGAGCAAGGTTCTTTTGGCTGTTGAAACCCGTTATCCCGACATGGAAAAGTTAGCCTTAGCCTTGATCACTCCGTCTAGAAAGTTGAGGCCATACTTCCAAGCTCACACAATACTGACCAACTTCCCGCTTAGACAAGTGCTTCAGAAACCCGACTCTTTTGGGAGATTGTTAATATTGGCAATTAAGCTCAATGAGTTTGACATTGTTTTCAAAACGAGAACCATTATCAAGGGCCAGGCCATCGTAGAATTTGTGGTAGAATTTGGCAACGTCCTAGTAATGGACAAAGTCAGGGAACCCATAGAACTTACATGGAACCTATTTGTGAATGGTTCGTCTGGGAACACAGGCTCAGGAGCAAAAGTGGTCTTGATCAGCCCTAAAGGACACAAGCTCAACTGTGCAGTGAGGTTCAGGTTCAAGACTACTAATAATTTGGCGAACTTTGAGACAGTACTTGTTGGCTTAAGGTTGCCCAAAGAAATGCAAGTAAGAAGGTTGCTCATTAACAGTGATTCACAGCTCGTAGTCAGTCAGGTTAATGGTAACTTCGCGGCTAGAGACAAAAGCATGGCTGCGTACTTCAAACTGATGATGGATTTACTACCGTCTTTTGAAGAATTTGAGTTGACTCAAATTCTACAATATGAAAATGCCCACGCTGATGTTTTGTCCAAGTTTACTAGTAGCAAAGACTTAAAACTACTAATGATCGTCCCAATTGAATATCAATCGGAACCTTCCACTTCCAAAGGAAATGAGGTAATGTGGGTAGTAGGAACGCCTAAGTGGATGTAACCAATAATGGCGTTTCTTAAAAATCAAACGCTCTCCAGCAACAAAAATGAAGCTTACAAACTTAGGAGAAGTGCTATCCACTTTGTATTACAGGATGATGTGCTCTACAAAAGAGGTTTTTCCTTACCCTTGTTGACCTATGGTTGATTTCCAATTTTGATTATAACAAATAAATTATTCTTATCTCTAACATTTATATTCGAGTCTTCATTGTTACATGTTACGAACATGATGGAAATCGAGCATTCACAATCAAACTTGAAATTTGAGTACTTGCATCAAAACAATCGGAGACAAATCAAGCCTCACGCCAAATTCAAAATCGAGTAACAAAGGGTGCACTCATGCCAAAATAATAAAAGACATTAGACTTAGATGATTTGAATCCATATGTAAAGGTAAAATGTTTTAATTCTTAGCAGTGAATAACTACAAGCTCGTAAGTCAAATTTTTATGCACGAGATAAATTTTTCACAAAAATGCTTGCATAAAAAATTATTTTCGATATAAAAAAAATCTCCACTTGACTTTCTTTTTACCAATAATACTTTTTTTGAAAAGCTAAATGAATATATTTCTTAAGTATGTACTTACAAAAATAATCAAGAAAGGAGCAAAATCGAAGATGTCTACTCTGGCGAATGTCCGGTGGCCCAACGGTCAAAATTTTAACCGTCCTGATTTCTGATGCTCAACGGTTAGTTTAGTCATCCGGTATAGTGGCGGACGTCCACTAGGGGTCGTCCAGTTGTGCAGAACTTTTTGACGTTTTGACTGATATAAATACCACTTCACTTTACATTCAAAAATTAATTTTTAACAGCATTCAAGTAAGATTATTTTGAGTAAAATTGCATTGATCTTCATTCAAAAATTAATTTCCATACCTAACAATTGATCTTCATTCATTACTATCTATTAAAGTGTTAGTTATTTCTCTCTTAGTACTTAATTGTGATCATATCATTTATTAAGAGAGAATTTTCAATTTGTAAATTCAGTTCTCTCTAAACTTGTGGGTCGTGTTGAGGTCTCGTAAAACTTAACGTTGTATAAGTCATCAAAAGCTTTGTAAAGGGTTGGATTGTACCACAAGTTAATCAACATAGTGAAATTGACATTGTTCGTGCCCCAGAGATTGGTAACGGAGGACGTAAATCATTTCGTTGAATCGAATCTCCATATATATATTGTTTGTATTCTCTATCCCTCTTTACCTATTGATTTCATATTCGTGTTTACTATTTGAATTAATCTATCTAGTTATCACATGCTTGATTTAAGGTTAATTTTTTTTAAAAATATTTCAAAAACCAATTCACCCCACTATTGCTTGGTTATTCTTGGGCTATCATTTGGTATCAGAGTAAGGTGCTCATTTTAAAATTAAGATTTTACAATCTCAAGCAATGGATAACCACAAAAATCTTCAAAATCTCGAGGGATATTCTACAAATCGACCTCCATTCTTTAATGGCACACATTATAATTATTGGAAAGCTAGAATGATGATTTACATTCAATCAATAGATTATAATATTTGGGAAGTCATTGAATATGGTCCTTATATAACTACCAAGATTATTAAAATTGATGGAAAATTCTTTCAATCTATTCCTAAACCTAGAGAAGAATATGATGAAGATGATAAAAGAAAATTGTCCTTGAATGTTAGAGTTAAAAACCTACATTATTGTGCCTTAGATGGAAATGATTTTAACCGTATTAGCATATGTGACTCCGCATATGATATATGGCATGCTTTAGAAGTCACTCGTGTTGGCACTAGTAAAGTAAAAAAAATTAAGAATAATCTCTTGGTCAAAGAATTTGAAATTTTTTTCATGTAAAAAGACAAATATATTGTTGATATGATTACGCTTTACCGATATTGTTAATAGCCTCAAGAGCTTTGATCGTAAATTTACCAATGGTGAGTTTTTAAGTAAAATGCTCAGGTCACTTTCGAAAGATTGGAGCTCATTAAGGATGTTGATAGAGAACATAAAAAATATCAACTCTTATCCTTTGGAAGAACTCTATGTAACTTTGATGACATATGAGTTCAACAGTGCCGAAACCAAGGAGAAAACCAGGAAATTCAAGGAAGAACCAAAAGAGTCTCTTAGGCATCAAATTACTCTCAAATCGGCAATTAAAGAAGGAACTACAAATGAATATATGAGTGATGGAGAGTTTGATGATCTTGTACTTCTTGTCAAAAAATGGAGAGACTTTTGAAATAATCGAAAGTTTTAAAAGAAAGAAGAAAGAGCGAAGAAATAAGCAAGAAAAATGTTTGTTATGATTGTGACAGACCCGATCACAAGAGAACCGAGTGTCCAAATAAAAAGAAAAAATTTCGAGAAAAAGACACTCCAAGCAACATGAGATAAAAGCGACGATGATGATTGGAAAAAAAATGAAAGCCAAGAAGAGATCATCAACATGTACTCATGGAAATCGATGATGAGGTAAATTCTATTGAAAAATTCTCATATGATGATTTATCTTCTTCTTATGATGAAATTTTAGAAAAATTTAAAAAATTCGCTCTTAGTCATTCTATTCTTAAAAAGAAACATAAATTATTAAAAAGTGAATTGGAGAAAAGTTTAGAAACTAAAAAGAAAAATATTGATTATTATTCATTGTATAAAGTATATTGTTTTTTAAAAGAAAATATTGAATACTTGACTAAAATTGTTTTTAAATTCACTCAAGGAAAGAAGAATTTTGATTTAATGCTTGGTGATAAAAAATGTGTTTTTGATAAAGGAGGCATTACATATAAACCATCTTTGAAACAAAAATCTTTCAAAAATTTATTTGTCAAGGCCTCAAATCATTTCTCTCAAAAACTACTAGTGGCTTTTGCAACAAGGATGTACATATTGCCTACAATTGTCTAACAAAAAAGAAGCTACACTTTGAAAGTAAAAACACGTGAACTCAAGGATCCACTAAAACTAACTACGAAGGACCCAAACTTGTGTGAGTACCAAAAATCAAAAGTTGAATTATTATTGTAGGTACCAAAGAAGATAACGAGCAAATGGTTCTTGGATAGCGGGTGTTCAAATCACATGACCAGAGATAAAACTCTACTATCGAATTTAAAAAACAAATGATGGAGGTCATGTCACATTTGGAGACAATGCAAAAGGAAAAATCATCGGAATTGAAAACATTGGTAATCATCTCTCCCCTACCGTTGAAAGTGTACTATTGGTAGATAACCTGAAATATAATTTACTTAGTATTAATTAATTATGTGATAAATGTTATCATATTAAATTCGATTATTGTAAATGCCTCATTAAAGATGCTATATCTAAAGATGTATTGTTTATTGGAAGTCGAAAAGATGTTTATATCATAAATATCGATTTTGAAAATGATGAAAATTTTTTAGTAAGTTTGAAAGAGGATACTTGGCTATGACATAGGAGATTAGGTCATGTTGGCATGGATCTTCTTTAAAAAATCTCCAAAAATAGTTTTTTCAAAGGTTTACCAAATTTGAAATTTGAAAAAGATAAAATTTGTGATACATGTCAATTTGGTAAACAAGTAAAAAGTTCATTTAAACCCAAATTACACTCATCAACTACAAAACCACTTCAACTACTCTACATTGATCTTTTTGGACCTTTGAAAACCTCTAGTTTAGGTGGAAAACACTATGCCTTCGTCACTGTTGATGATTTTTCTAGATTCACTTAGGTTCTTTCTTAAGTCTTAAAGATGAATATCTAAAAACCTTTAAACATTTTTGCATAAAAGTTAAAAATGAAAAATGATACTCTATTACAACTATTAGAAGTGATCATGTGGAGAATTTGATAATCTCGCATTTGATGAGTTTTGTAATAAAAATGGATATGAACATAATTTCTCGGCTCCTAGAACTCATCAACAAAATGGTGTAGTAGAAAGAAAGAATCGGACATTGCAAAAAATGGCTAGGACCATGCTAAATGAAAATAGCATTCCAAAATATTTTTGGGCCGAAACCATTAACACCGCTTACTTTATTGTTAATAGAGTTTTAATTAGTCAAAAGAAAACCAAAACTTCATATGAACTTTGGAAAAATAGAATTCCCAATATCGGTTATTTCAAAGTTTTTGGGTGCAAATGTTTTCTTGAATACAAAAGAAAACTTGGGAAAATTTTATTCAAAATCTAATATTAAAATTTTCCTAGGATATTCATCGACTAGTAAAGCCTATAGAGTTTTCAACAAAACAACTCTAGTCGTTGAAAAATCCATGCATATCATTTTTAATGAAACTAACTTTCTTGATCGTGAGAAAGATATTGATTTTGATGTAGGGTTGGAAACTCCATTCGAACAAATAATTATTCAAGATCAACACAAAGAAGATTCACAAAATAAAAATCTAGAAGGAGAAAATGTTCAACGAAGTGAAGAAGATTCAACCAAAGTCCAAAATGACTTATCTCTACCAAAAGAATGGAGGTTTGATTCTTCTCATCCTAAAGAACTAATTATTTGGCGACCCATCAAAAGGTATTACTACTAGAGTCTCTACTAAAAATTATTTAAGTAGTTGTGAATTTATCTCACAAATTGATCCGAAAAAATCAAAGAGGTCGAATTTGATGAATTTTGGATTCTAACTATGCAAGAAGAACTAAATCACTTTGAATGAAACTATGTTTGGAATTTAGTTGTTAGACCAAATGGTCAAACCGTCGTCGGTACCAAATGAGTTTTTAGAAATAAACGTGATGAAAATGAGATAATTGTGCGTAATAAGGCTAGATTAGTAGTACAAGGTCACAATTAAAAAGAAGGCATCGATTTTCAAGAAACATTTGCACCGGTAGCTGGATTAGAATCCATTCGCATACTTCTTACATTTGCTTGTCATAAAAAATTTACTTTTTATCAAATGGATGTCAAAAGTGATTTTCTTAACGGTTTTATTCAAGAAGAAGTATTTGTTGAATAATCACTCGGTTTTAAAAATTAAAAACATCCAGACTATGTTTTCGAACTTTGAAAAACTCTCTACTGTCTAAAAGAAGCTCCTAGGGTTTGGTACGAACGATTGAGCCAATTTCTAATTTCAATTGAAAAAGCGGATACCACTCTTTTTGTTAAAACTCAAAAAAAGATATGATCATTATTCAAATTTATTTTGACGATATTATATTTGGTGCTACTAATATTCATCTTTGTGAAAAGTTCTTTTAGTGCATGACCAAGGAATTTGAAATGAGCATGTTGGGATAACTTAAATTCTTCCTCGGTCTCCNTAAAGATTATAAAAATCCAAACTATGTTTTCAAACTTCGTAAAGCTCTCTATGGTCTAAAACAAGCTCCTAGAGCTTGGTACGAACGATTGAGCAAATTTCTTATTTCAAATGGTTTTTCAATTGGAAAAGCAGACACCACTCTTTTTGTTAAAACACACAAAATGACATGATCATTGTTCAAATTTTAGCTGATGATATTATATTTGGTGCCACTAATATTCGTCTATGTGAAGAATTCTCTAAGTCCATGAGCATGGAAGTTGAGACGAGTATGATGGTAGAACTTATATTCTTCCTCGGTCTCCAAATTAAGCAAACTTGTAATAGAATTTTCATCAATCAAAGTAAGTACATTCTGGATAAGTTCAAGAGGTTCGACATAGATGACTTGAAGCCAATGAACATCCATATGCTCATCCATAAAATTGGACAAGGACGATCAAGGAACGTCCGTTGATATAACGAAATATTGAGGTATAATTGGATCCCTTCTTTACTTAATCGCAAGTATACCCGATATTATGTTTAGTGTATGTCTATGTGCTAGATTTTAATTGAGTCCTAAAGAATCACATCTTAAGGTCGTAAAACGATCTTTAGATATCTTAGTGACACTAGAACTTTAGGACTTTGGTATCCCATGGGCACTCATATTGATCTACTTAGCTATTGGAATGCCAATTGGGTTGGGTGTACAATCGATTGTAAAAGCACTAGTGGAAAATGTCATTTTCTAGGCTTTGCACTTGTATGATAGTTTAGAAAGAAACAAAATTCCGTTGCATTATCTACCGTCGAAGCTGAATATATCTCGACCACTAGTTGTTGTGCACAAGTTCTATGGATGAAACAAACTTTTAGTGATTATCACCTATCATTTGATCATACACATATCATGTGTGATAACACTAGTATAATAAACTTATCTAAAAATTCCATGTTGCACTCTTAAACGAAACACATTGAAATTAGACATCACTTCTTAAGAGATCACACACAAAAGAAAGATACCGTGTTAGAATTTATAAATACAGAAAATCAATTGGCCGATATCTTCACTAAACCTCTTGCTCTTGATCATTTCTCACATATTAGAAGGGGTTTAGGCATTATTGATGAATTTGAAATACATAATTGAGTATACGCAATTACATGTTTTCGTTATTTCATGTGCATCATATTTAGTGTGTTTTATTTAAATAAAAAAAGGGCGAACGGACAAGCAAATCGGACGTCCGGTTGACCCGTTCGGTTTGATAGAGAATTTTAACTTCGTCAACCGAACGTCCGGTACATTGCGATTTAAAGATCTGATTTCACAAACCAGAACCTTGTTTTTCTTCAATTCTTCTCCATTTTTTTTCCAAATCAAAAATCCATTACCTTATAGCTCAAACATCAAACTTTCATCCATTTTTCCCAAAAGTTTTCGAACCCTAGAAGAGTGTTTCATTTTTTTTTCAAATCTCTTCCTAAAAACATTCTAAATTCGTCAATCTTTCAATCCACTCTTCATTTTTCTGTTAATTTGCTTAAAACCACAACTTCTCCATTGTCAATCATCATAAATTTCAAGTATTCATACACCAAATCTTATTGTTGTTCAACAATCCGAACCCGTTCATCTTCTATCATATTTCTATAATGTCATGGTCTAGAAGAACGGAAAAATGACTCAAAAGTACAGTGAGGCGATCTCATCAACCATCATCCGAGGAGAAATTCAATATGGAGCCCAAGGTGCCAGTCAACCAATTTGAAAAATCTCTCATTTTAATAAGTAAAAATGCTGATTTTGCTGACTTTACTATTGAAGCACCTTCATTTCATATTGAAGAATATTTTGAAACCATAGGGTGGGTGTCGTAGCTTCTCTAGAAGAATATGCATATCCTCGTCTTATGAAAGAATTTTATAAAAATATAGTTATTTCACCTCGTTCGGATGAGATTTCATGTTTACTCAAAATGTGATTCTTCCTCGAAATGGTCATCGGGATAAAGTAAACTTTTTTGATCTTTTTATCCTTGGTTCTTTTCTTGTTGGACGAAAAGGAGATTTTCCAACTATTGCATTAGGNAACATGGTTATTACTCCTCGCTCGGATGAGATTTCATGTCTACTTAAAACTGTTCGTATCACCATCAACAAAGCTATCATTCATGATATTCTTGAGCTTGAGCCATGTGATATTCAATTTTTTCTTCACAAAACTCATCCGACTTTAGAAGAGTATACCCTTCCAAGACATGTTGTCGGGTAATGGAAGAATTTCGAAAATATTACAAAATTTAGTGCAAATCAATTAACACTTCCATATAAGTTTTAGAAAACATCACTATACATGTCATTCTTCCTCGAAAGGGTCATCGAGATGATGTAAAGTTTTTTTATCTTTTTATTCTCGATTCCTTTCTTGTTGGGTGAAATCTAGATTTTCCAACTATTGCATTAGGTCTCATGAAACATGTGCATTCCACGTGTCATCTTAAAGTTTTGCCTTACGAAATGCTTCTTAACAAAAATTTTAAACATTTTGACATTCCACTACACGATGAGACTTTGTTAAACTTTGTCCCACCGACACTATGAACATTCAAACCCTTAAGAGAATGAAAATAATAAAAGAACACGGTCAATGGGTGCCATACACGACTCTACCTTTTGAAGGTGATGATGATGATGATGATACTGATGATATACCACAAGTCCCATACCCACCTCAACAAGATGCCATCCAAGCACAGCTCAGCAGAATGCCTTCTACGCTCACTTCTATGCACTTTTCCGCCACCGCTTCTTTCGAATCCGTGGATCTCATTTTTGTTGCTAGTATAGATTGTCTTCATGTTTTTATAACTTCTCTACAATCTTTATGTTATGGTTTACTTTTGTTTTAGACATCGTTATCTATGGTTATCTTCTTTTATGATTAATGCTATGGTTATTATCTATGTTTTTTCTTATATTTTTAGTTTATATAAAATGGGGGAATGCAAATTGAGATGATTAAGCATAATTCATTTATGATAATATACCTAGAGTATATGAAAATGGGAAAAAGATAGAANGGTGATGATGATGATGATGATACTGATGATATACCACAAGTCCCATACCCACCTCAACAAGATGCCATCCAAGCACAGCTCAGCAGAATGCCTTCTACGCTCACTTCTATGCACTTTTCCGCCACCGCTTCTTTCGAATCCGTGGATCTCATTTTTGTTGCTAGTATAGATTGTCTTCATGTTTTTATAACTTCTCTACAATCTTTATGTTATGGTTTACTTTTGTTTTAGACATCGTTATCTATGGTTATCTTCTTTTATGATTAATGCTATGGTTATTATCTATGTTTTTTCTTATATTTTTTGTTTATATAAAAAGGGGGAATGCAAATTGAGATGATTATGCATAATTCATTTATGATAATATACCTAGAGTATATGAAAATGGGAAAAAGAGAGAAACTCATACTTTGAATACATGGTTATCAATTTATAGAAGATAGAGGGAATACAAATTGCATAATAAATAATTAATCCTATTTTGCAAATCATCTTGTTTGTCATAATAAAAAAGGGAAAAATTGTTAACCTATGGTTGATTTCGAATTTTGATTATAACAAACAAATTATTCATATCTCTAACATCTATATTTGAGTCTTCATTGTTACATGTTGCAAACTTGATAGAAATCGAGCATTCACAATCAAGCTTGAAAATCGAGCACTTGCATCAAAACAATCGGAGACAAATCAAGCCTCACACCAAATTCAAAATTGAGCAACAAATTGTGCACTCAGGCCAAAACAATCAAAGACATTAGACTTAGATGATTTGAATCCATATGTAAAGGTAAAACGTTTTAATTCTTAGCAATGAATAACTACAAGCTCGTAAGTCCAATTTTTATGCACGAGATAAAATTTTCACAAAAACTCTTGCATAGAAAATTATTTTCGATATAACAAAAATCTCCACTTGACTTTCTTTTTCCCAATAATACTCTTTTTCAAAAGTTAAGTGAGTATGCTCCTTAAGTATGTACACTTACAAAATTAATCAAGAAAAAAGTAAAATCGAAGATGTCTGGATGTCCGTGAGTCTGGCGGACGTCCGTGGCCCAACGATCAAAATTTTAATAGTTCTGATTTCTGACGCTCAACGGCTAGTTCAGTCGTCCGGTACACTGGCAGAAGTTCGATAGGGGTTGTCTTGTTGGGTAGAACTTTTTGACGTTTTGACTGCTATAAATACCACTTCACTTTACATTCAAAAATTACTTTTTAAGAGTATTCAAATAAGATTCTTTTGAGCAAAATTACATTGAATTCTCATATAATTTATTATCAAATTATTTTGGTCTTGAAAAATTTTTGATCAAATTAACTCTTGAAAATCATTCTACACATCAAAGTTTTTCATACTTAACACTTGAGCTTCATTCATTGCTATCTATTAAAGTGTTAGCCTATTATTTCTCTCTTGGTACTTAATTGTAATCATATCATTTATTAAGAAAGAAGTTTCAATTTGTAAATTCAATTCTCTTTAAACTTGTGGATCGTGTTGAGGTCCCGTAAAAGTCAACGTTGTATAAAAATCGGTGTTCCTTACTTGTAAGTCAGCAAAAGCTTTGTAAAGAGTTGGATTATCCTACAAGTCAATCAACATAGTGAAATTGGCATTCCTCGTGCCGAAGAGCTTGATAACGGAGAACATAGATAAATGCATTGGATCGAACCTCCATAATTATATCGTTTGCATTCTCTATCCTTATTTACTTATTACTTTCATATTTGTATTTCCTATTTGAATTGATCTATCTAATTATCACATGCTTGATTTATGGTTAATTTTTTGAAAAAAAAATTTAAAAACCAATTCACCTCCTCTTGGTTAGCTATTCTTGGGCTATCAACCCCTCCTTAGATTTATAGGAGAGGAAGAAGCCACCTATGTCCTCCTCGAAATCCATGAGGGCATTTGCGGCAACCATGCTGAATGGAATCACGTTGGCACAAAAAGCACTGTGGCAAGTGTATTATTGGCCCACTGTGGAAAGGACTAGATCCAATTTGTGCGAAAGTACAATAAATATCAACATTTTTGTCCAACCCAAAGATAGCCCTCCATGGAGCTAACAGTACTATCCAGCTCATGGCCATTTCCCAAATGGGGAATTGACCTTATAGGCCCTTTACCTAAGAGTAGGGATAGTGCAAACTTTTCTATAGTTGTCGTTGATTACGTTACAAAATAGGTCAAAGCTAGAACCTCTGGCCAAGATTACAAAAGCCAACACTTCTAAATTCTATTGGAAGAACATAATATTCCAATTTGGAATTTCCCATTTGATTGTCTCGAATAATGGTCTTCAGATCGATAACAAAAAGGTCAGGGACCTGTGTGAGGAACTTGGGATGAAGAAGCATTTTTAGATACCTCACCATCCTCAGTATACTTTGAAGAAAAAACTTGACACCTCAAAGGGAGCGTGGGCCAATAAACTACCACAGGTACTATGGGTGATTTGGACTACAAGCCAGACCCCATCCTCAATGGCTTACGGTGCGGAAGCAATGAGTCCGGTGGTAGTTGGGCTACCTTCTCCCTGTCGATTGCAATTCAACGAGATATTCAATGACGAGTTGAGAAGATGTGAACTTGACTTCATCGATTAAAAGAGGGATAAATCCCAAGCAAAGCTAGCCACATATCAAAAGAAGATGACTCGTTACTATAATGCAAAATTTAAGAAAATGTCTTTCCAGATAAACGACACCGTGCTTCAAAAAGTCTTCATGTCCTTCAAAGAACCAAATATAGGCACGTTGGGTCTAAACTGGGAAAGACCGTATTTCATAAAAGGAGAGCTACGGCCTGGTACTTATTGGATAAAAGATCTGGATGGTAAAATACATCATCACCCATGGAACATGGAGTATCTAAGAATATACTACTAGTAAATAGATTATACTGTTGGAGGAACCCTCCCAACCCTTGTAAATATCTTGAAGTGATTCAATAAAAGTACATTTTGGTTAATACGTTTAAAGCACAAGCCTCCCATAATGAAACTGAACACCATGGGAAAAGCCTCTACATGGATGAACCATCTACCATGTAGTGAAGCGCGGACGCCTCAGAGAAGAAGATTAGATCCCAAATGGGATTACCTCATTGGCTCTCTGAGACAAACAGTACGAGCCTCCCATGATGAAGCTGAACGTCATGGGAGAAGCCTCTACATAGATGAACAATCAACCATGTAGTGAAGCATGGGCACTTCGAAGAAGAGAATCAGATCTCAAACGGGATTACAACATTAACTCTCTAAGGCGGACATCACAAGCCTCCCATGACGAAGCTGGACATCATGGGAGAAACCTCTACATAGATGAATCATCAACCATGTAGTGAAGCGTGGGTGCCTCAGAGAAGAGGATCAGATCCCAAAAGGAATTACCTCATTAAATTTTCGAGGCGAACAGCAAAAGCCTCCCATGACGAAGCAGAACATCATAGGAGAAGTTATGTACTGAGGCATGGAAAAGTAATTTGCTCAAAATATATGTATCTCATAGAGGTCTCAAAACTTTGAAGTTATAATTTATTCTTGGAGGTCATCATGATTATTTTAATTTTGCTTGCAAGGCATATTGTTGAAGTTATATACTTTATAGAGGTCCCAATACTCACTTATTGTTTAAGTCTTGAATC
>CAIGRB010002871.1:59384-81269 GCA_903798255.1 Fraxinus quadrangulata | reverse complement strand
CACGAAGAGAACGGCCCCTTAGTAGCTCACGTATTTAACACACTCCACACTAATACACCTACACATTGACTAACTTGATCATTGAAGTGTACGCGGCCACTTTTCCCACCATCAAAGGTCATGTACTTGTCTAAGTGTGCAGGAGCAAGGCTTATTAGGACATGGGAAAAGTTTGGCTGTGTTGGCAACGTCTTCCTTACAAAAATGATATCAATAGACTGGTGCCGTCTGTGAAAAACCATACTATATCCACGAGCATTCCCGTGAAAAAAGCTTATCGAAAAAGTGCTTCAACTTTCCCTTGAAAAATGGATTTTTCCTTGAGTAAAAATAACAAGTGGGAGTTTCAAAGACAAAAAAATTTGAAGTATTACACAAGGCTTTAGGCACTTGTATTATTTGAAAAAGGAGTATTTTAAGATAAAAATATGCCCAAAAGACCTCATCTTTAAATAAAAGAAGCATCCTCTCTCATGAGTGTTAGCAATGAAGATAGAAATTCAAGGAGAATAAGGGAGGTCTCTGAAAAAAGGTTATCCGGACTACACGCCTCACCAGATAGGTGGTGGTAATGGTTGAGGTAGAAGGGTCGCTACTCACCTCACCACCAACATCATCGAGGTAGAAAGGTCGTTACACGCCTTACCAGATAGGTGGCGATAAAGGTATCTAATATGAGGAGCATTACCCAACAAAATGCACTTATGCAACAGTTTATCTTCCAAATTCACGGACAAGTGAGTCATCAAATGCCCCAAAATGTATCCTAGCTAGGCTTCTTCCAACGAGAGGAAGAAGAGGTCCAAAGTCAAATGGCTCATTCACATAGGCATATGAGAGATGCTTGCCCCTTGAAAGGGAGGTACAAGTGGATATGTCAACGAATCATGCAACAACCTATTCAATAGAGAGGATAATTTTCCTTCTAAATATGAATGAGAGTATAGATCTCAAAGATCTGCCATGAATTCAATAGGAATGGCTCGAGGGAGCCTAGAAATAGGTCCTCCAACCACCTTCCAAATCAAGGCCACATGAGCACATGCAAAGTCATATGCAACAAGATGTCCCTTGGCCTAAAAATAAGCACGAGAGAAGGGCAATGGAAGCCGTCAAGGATCAAGCAGACCCTCTCAACCACCTCGATACCAAGTTGAGGATGAAGATTCAGATGGGACATGCAGGTCCTATGAACTTTGATAATGATGATGAGAACATCCCCTTCTTATAAGAGCTATATTTCTTGTATGAGCAAAGAGGAAACCCAGCAAAACACCTCAACGACTACAAAACTCACATGAGTTTGAGAGGAGTTTCACCAACACTAAAGTGTACTTTCCACCTAACTCTTAGTGGAACGACCGAAATATGCTATAATATAATACTAGCAGGGAGTATCAGGTGTTGGCTTGACCTCAAAAAGGCGTTCTTGAACCAGTACCTATCTAAGAAGGATGGAAAAGCCCTCATTCAATGCCTCCAAGATAAGAGACAATTGGCTCGTGAAATGTTGAATAACTACTTAGCTTGTTCACCAATAGGAAGGCCTTCTAAGCCTTGAGATGAGGCCTCAACATGAGCATCCTCTTCTGGAGAGATGTGCGAAATAAGAATNTGAGCAAAGAGGAAACCCAGCAAAACACCTCAACGACTACAAAACTCACATGAGTTTGAGAGGAGTTTCACCAACACTAAAGTGTACTTTCCACCTAACTCTTAGTGGAACGACCGAAATATGCTATAATATAATACTAGCAGGGAGTATCAGGTGTTGGCTTGACCTCAAAAAGGCGTTCTTGAACCAGTACCTATCTAAGAAGGATGGAAAAGCCCTCATTCAATGCCTCCAAGATAAGAGACAATTGGCTCGTGAAATGTTGAATAACTACTTAGCTTGTTCACCAATAGGAAGGCCTTCTAAGCCTTGAGATGAGGCCTCAACATGAGCATCCTCTTCTGGAGAGATGTGCGAAATAAGAATCCTACTACTTATAACGCATGGTAGAAATGATGAGAGGTGAAATCGTCAACGATAAGTTGATCGATCACTACAATAGGTCTCGCCCTACTTTGGGTTGAGCCTTCACCACTGTCACTCAAAATGTCAAACCAGCCTTGGCCTATGATGAGGTTGTGCCTAGTGGTTATGAGGAGTCAGAGTTGTCCCAAGGCAGCACCTACCAAAGAAGAAAGATGCAACGGGCCTAGGTATAGGCCATGGCCCTACTACACCTATCACCGAGCTTATATACTAATAAGTATAGATATATCGCAATCCACAGAGTGAAATAATCTCCGTGAGCCTAGGAGAGATGACTACCCCCATAAAGAAATTCGTCCTCGCTTAGGTTGCTGAACAACAGTTTAGGCAAGATGAGGTGAGGCGATCTCCTAGGGAAGATCCCCATTGTCATAAAAGGGATGAAGATGGAGAAAGGCCCAGAAATGGGCAAAGACAAAAAAAAAAAAAAAAAAGAAGACCCCCTGCAGATGTAGATGTTTATGAAAATCCCGCAAGCGTATGAGATTGTTAACAAGTAATGAATTTGAGTGAGTTAAAAGTATCGTCCCACGGGGAATAAATTAAATTCAAGTATACTAGCTTCGTATGGAACTGAATTATGTAAAACAAAAGAGAGTTTGATTTGATTTATCCTAAATTAATCTAAGAAAGCTGTGTTTTTTTTTTTAAATCAAATTATGGATGATTGTTTGGATTTCGAATCTATCTATTGTTATCTATTTCAATTCTTAATTTGTAATATAGTCAGATTCATGCATTCTTGGAAATTAATAATCTATTTAACTTTTTTAAAGATAATTAAATCTATTTAAGTCACGACCCAAATCTATTCATAGTCTGAATTCGAGTGAATAGAATGCATTAAATTTTAGATTATTTATATGATTGCACACGTGATAAATGTTATTTCTAATATCTATTGCACATGTATTAATTTTGTCACATTCTAAACTTATTGTGAGTCTCTCAACACTATAAGAAATAACTAATCATCTAACTGGTGATCAAGCAATTAAATAATATAATGAGTATGCAGAATTAATTAAGGAACACCAGAAATACTAAAACGAATCTAGTCTAGAATATTAATATATAAATTACAAAAAAATAATAGAAAAATATTACCTGATTCATCAAATAATGTAAAATATATTGATCTTCTAGTCCAAGGTTGAAATCTTCAATTTTTCTTTTTTTATGTAATTGACCTCAAAGTCTTGCTAGGATTTGATCTTCCCTCTCAAAAATTGTGAGTTGACCTCTTGTCCGGATGAGTTTTATGATATTATTGTGTATCTAGTGGCTAGAGAGAGATGCTTCAATGGCTGATTATGTCTTATATTATATAAAGTGAAATTAGGTCAAAAAAATACGTTCAAGATGGATACCAAAAGAGTTTCAATCAAATAAGAAAATTTTCATTCGCGAGTATGGTTATGTCTCTGCACAACCTAAGATTTTTAATCATATCTTTATCTTACGATATCTGATTAAGATGATTCAAAATGCATTGGAAAGATGACTTAAGTAGCTACAATTATAGTAAAAATAGTATGTTCCCAATTCAAACTTTTGCTTTTCCAAATAAGGAAATTTGTCTTCGCGTGCATGGTTATGTCTCTGCACAGTTATCGGATTTTTAATCATATCTTTCTCTTACAATATCCGATTGAGATAATTCAAAATGTATTGAAAAAATAACTTAAAGGGCTACAATTTTGGTAGAATTAGCATGTTTCCTATTCGAACTTATCAAACACCCCCAAACTTGAATAATTGTTTGCCCTCAAACAAAATAGATTTTGACTTAAACAATAATTTTTAAACAAACATGGTTAGATGATTTGCCATTGGTATAAGGATTAAAAATTCTGTATTAAAACTATAAACTACTTTAAAATCACATTGCCAAAATTAATATCTACTTGTCCAATGCAAAACCAATGTGTGTATGTAAAAAATGAAGAGCATAAAAATGAAGGACCATGTCAAACACCTGGATGCTACTTTCCGAATTCTAAGGAGGTACAAGATGACTTTTTTGCCTCTGAAAAGTTCCCAGACGTGTGGCCAACCAAAGAGGTATCGAGGCCAACCATGAAATGATCAAAGCCCTAATAGAAATGAGGTCCCTTAAAAAATCCAAGGACCTGGAGAGCCTCACCGGGAAGGTGGCAGCCTTGAGTTGTTTCATCTCTAAAGTCACCGATAAATGCCTTTTCTTTTTCAAGGTTCTCAAAGGAAGGAAAATTCCAATAGAATGAGGAGTGTGAATAGGCTTTCCAATGGCTGAAAAAGTACCTAGACATGCCCTTCCTCTCAAAACCAAAAGTAGATGAATCCCTACTATTTTATTTGACAGTACTAGATGAAGCCATCGGCTCAATTCTTGTAAGAGAATAAGGCAACCACCAATTGCCTATCAACTATGTGAGCAAAGCCCTTTTACAAACAAATGCCCGCCACCCTGATATGGAGAAGCTTGCCATATCCCTCGGCACTGCTTCTAGAAAGTTGAGGCTGTATTTCTAGGCCCATAGCATACATGTGCTAACAAAATTTCCACTCAAACAGTGTTTTAAGTAGCATGATGCTTCGTGGAGGTTGATGATATAGGCTGCAGAGCTGAGTGAATTTAATAATGTTTACAAATCAAGAACCTCCTCAAGAGTCAAGTCCTTGTAGACTTCGTAGTGGAATTCACTAACACCCTTAAAATAGAGGTGGCAATGGAAGTCATAATACCTCCTCGATCGCAATCTTCTCATCATTTCTTCCCAGGAAGTCAGTAACTTTTGCTCCTAAAAGGATGAGCTAATGTTTTAGCTCTGGATAACAGAGGTAGAAGTGAGGCATGCTCCCTTTGAGGCTCAGGGCAAGGTGGAGGTGGCTTTTTATTTATTACCATGTGGGGATTTTAGTAGTGGGGGGATGTTGAGAAAGCTCGGCCACAGTGGGCCTAGAGGAGGATGCCCAGATGGACCAAATTTCTTACTCTTCTTTAGGGGCGACATATCCTCTCCTTCCTCATCATCGTTAGCAATTGGCAGCCCATTAACTCATCTAAGTAAGCTTCTCACTCTGCCCCAACGTTCGAATACCCAGAGCCAGGACCTCTTCCATCATTTGATGGAGTTGGGTAAATCCAACACAAGGGGTTATGAGCCCTCAAAAGCTCATGTAGTACAACCTTTACTTTTATCTTCCCGTAGGGCTTATGGAAAGTAGATGGAGTGAATACAAAACAATGACATATCCTTCCCAATGTTGGTCTCCCATTATTTGGCTCCAAGAGTTGGGATTTAATTGGGTCGAAGCTAACCCATAGGACCTCAACAATAAACAAAAAAAGGGACAGAGTGGAAGTTTGGGACCGACCTAAAAAAGAAGTTTACTAACCGCCATGCTCCCCGACCTAAGATAGCAAGCCCTTCCACGAGGCTAGGGTATGATGAACCTAATGTTATCAAGAACTCTATAGATGTCGCTGATTTTTTGTAATTTGGCAAAAGTGGTGTTAGAAGGGTAGTTTGATACTTCCCACTCAATCGAAATGCCTACTAGAGAAGAAGGTAATCTCCATATATTCTCTCCATACATAATAGCCCTACTAATCTCCAGTAAGAATAGGGCATTAGGTGTCATAAGTGAAGGAACTAAGGTTGTACAGCCATCCTCGCTAGAACTACTTGCAAATGCCGTGAACATGGTTTCAAATTTTAAAATGAAAGGAGCGAAAAATAGGGAGAATAGTCAAGAACGTACTTATAGAAAAGACTTTCTAAGGAAAATCCTCGCTTGAGTAAATGATTCTAGCCAAAAATGTTGATTGTCATCGAAATGCTCAAGTTGGTCCGTTGAAAATCAATTTTTCCAGAGAATACGGTCATACTTTTTCTAATTTATTGCAAAGTAAAAACCTTGCTAAATGAAGAGAAAAAGGTTTTTGTAGGCTAAGGCAACTCACCTTATCCGTTAGATCAAATCAAGATTCATCTAAGTTATTTATTCTTCACTTCATCTAGAATGATGAGATAAATTGCATGACTCCATGTACTTCAAATACTCACATGTGGCGTCACCTTGAATACTTACAGCCGTGCGCTATCATTGGCATTTATGACCTAGGTGATGCATCTCTTGGAAGTAGGCGATTTCAAATAATTGGCATAAAACCCAAAGATGTCTCATCAGCTCAAAGGATGCACATCACCTCTACTCCAACGGTCTCACCTCTGCCCATCAACTTTACTCAATCTGCTAATCTTTTAAGAGTCTCGTCCTCATGTAAGGACCTCGCCTCTATCTACCATCTTTACTCAAGCTGCTTATCTTCTAGAGCCTCGTCCTCATGTAAGGACCTCGCTTCTGCAATTATTTGCTTGCGTAGCTATTCCCAAGGTATTAAAATAACTTCCCCACTTCAAATCCATATATTATATAAATAATTCATACCTGATTTATGGGATTATTGTATCGTGTATAACTACACGACTACCACCTAGTAGAAGGAAGGTAAAAACGCTCCACGTCATACATCAACTTGACAAGGAATTTACCCCCTACATTGAAAGACCACACGTTATATAAATATCCATACATGGACGTGAGAGACTATTGGTACGCCCTTCTAAATGAAGCTCTAGATAATCGTCATGTAGTTGCCAGCTGACAAGCTAACCAAGCCCATACTCCATATAACCATCCTACTTTGTTGAGGTGGGATCATAGCCAAGGTAATACATCACTTCATTCGAGGTGCCTTGAAAAGCTGACCCTCTAAGGTTAAGGTGAGGTCTTACGAATGCTGCATGAAGAAATTCGAGGCAGTTAACCCTTTAATTGATAGAAAACATCTTCTTACATCACTTTTTCCAAGGATATCTTTTGCACAAATATGACTGGTTGATGTGAAAACTCTGCATGAGGCACCTAAAAGGTCAAATTGTCAATTCATATTTTAGAGATCGGATTAGGCTTTAGAGTGGCTGCTTGTCGAACCATTAAACTCCAATAGCCCAGGATTGATTTGAGTGACACCTAGGAGAGGACATCGGTTGTCAAGATAAGGCCAAGTGCGACTTCTTCCAACGATTGTCGTTCTATCTCTGCCACTATAGAAGCTCAACATTGTCTCATTTAAAAGAAATGCGACTTCAGACTCTCAAATCTGTAAGTTTGCTCTCAATATATATTCATCTCATGCCCTCTTGGATCCGACCATTACATATACTTAGTGGCTCACGTCTTTAGCACTTCCCACATTCCTGCACTTATACATTAATTGACTTGGCCATTGGAGTGCACGTGATCGCATCTCACATCATTGGAGAATGACACTTGCGACTTACGATTTGTCCAAGTATGCACTAGCAAGGCTTACGTGAATATGGGAGGAGCCGAGATGTGTTGGCCACATCCCCTACAAAAAACGAGGTCAACATAAACAAAGTCAAAAAGGTAATTTCCTTCATACCATTAAACGACTAATGATTAGGTTTTTACGTAAATAATTTGCTTTACATTTGTGTTGGAAAAATATATTTTTCACATTTTTTAATTTTATTAATTAAACAAAATTGATTTTTTAAAATGGGTGATTTGAAGAAGTCTAGAGGAATATGGTGTGCAATACATGTTATGTTAGTAGGTCATGGCTCAATCAAAATTTTCATACACTGATTTGAACTCATTTGACTTGCGAACTTACCCTATGATAGGGATGGCAAAAAAATCAGTTCAATCCGATACTCGTGGAGTATCGCCTAACCGGGTAAACAGGAAGGGGCAAGGGCCATTATCTCGAAGCGGGTATGGGGTGGATATGGGAAACACAGTCCCCGCTCCGCTACTTGCCCGTTTAAAGTTAATTTTTATCAAACAAAAATAATAGATTTATCATCATTTTTAAAGAGAAGATAATTTTTTTTAACAAATTAGTAAAAAAAAAAGTAATAATATCTACTAATTAAAAACATTAGAAAAACAAAAGCAAAAAATAAAATAAATAAATAAATAATGAAAAGAAAAATAAATGAGGCAAGGGACGTGCCCCATCCCGCTTTAACTGAGTATGTGAATGTAACAAGATAACAAATATACTCAACGGGACGGGGATGAGAATGACTGATCCGTCCTATACCCGCCCCGTTGTCATCCCTACCCTATGAGTAAGGTGTATTTCTATCTTCATAATTTTTTATATACCACATATATTGTATAACTGACTCATGTAATAGAAAATATTGTTTTAATTGTATTATATCAAAATCTTTCCTTGCTTAGAGAGGAATTAAAGACTTTCTTTATTTTTTTCATAGTAAATATTTTGTAAGATATTATTTGTTACAAATTACGGTTGTTTGCTTATCATCTTGGTGGTTTTATTAGGGAAGGAAACTATAAAAAAATCCCAGATTTATTGGCTTTCCTTATTTGCATCTTTATCAATTGAAATCATTATGTAAGGTCCTTATTTGATTTGATTAGAAGTTTTTATAATTTTTGATCAATTTAAAAGATTATCTAGGATTATGATTTGATCTAAACTTCTCTCCTACTTTCCCGCGGGATAGTTTGGGTAGGAGTCATATTTTCTAGGGTCTTTTTCATTTATAGAGACATGTTAACTATGAGAGGGCTCCAATAAAATAATCGAACACCTTGACCAACAAAAACAGGGCAAAACTTTTTTCCAGAGTAGAAAAATGGGGACGGCTCTTGGGGTTTTCACGGTACAAGTTTTTGATAGTTTTTTGTTTCTTCAATTTTGAATTGAAGGTCATCATTCTTAAAGTGTAGATTGAGTCCACATATAGAGATGATAGTTGAAATAAGAACGAGTTTAATTGGTGAAGAGTTTTTTGTTTCTTCAATTCTGAATTGAAGGTCATCATTCTTAAAGTGTAGATTGAGTCCACATATAGAGATGATAGTTGAAATAAGAACGAGTTTAATTGGTGAAGAAGTCCAAGTGCAATAGTAGGAGTGAGAGCTAAGAAAGTTTGTTGGTTTAGTTACATTCTTCAACAAATAAAGAAATTTAAAAATGATGGAACTTATTGCCTGTTCTTTTTTCCCTTTTTTTTTGGTTTAGATTTGTTATTCCAAAACTTTTGAGACGGTTGCATCTTTTTTTTATATAGCAAATTATTTATTCTTGACCAAGGCCCACGGATTTTTCCATTAGGAGCATACCATGTTATATTGCACAAACATTGTTTTAATTTACTATTATTATTGTTATAAAAGAGAGAAAAAGAGGAGAGAATAGAAGTCATAGACTTGCGTGTGTTTTCTTGAAAATCAAAACCTCATATTTATAGAGAATTATTAGGGATATAATGATAATAATTTTTAGGGCAGTAGAGATATAATTGTCATCCCAAATAATTTACAATTTACAAAAGTACCCCTTGAATGACACATTACAAAATATATGTCTCGTTAAAAAGTTATTTGATAAAAATTCAATCGGACAAAAATATCAAAAAAGAGTACAGTTATTTTAAAGTATTAAAGTTAAATGCTACTTAATTAAAATTTTGCTAGGAAAATTCAATGGGATAAAACTTAATCGAAGGAAGAAGATTGTAACTTCTACTCCCCCTGACGTTGATCATAAAAAATCTTTGAATCGATGCATTTCAATCTCGTGAATCAATTTCTAGAATGTAGATGTAGGTAGTGTTTTTATAAAATCAGTCATATTGTCATTTGAGCGAATTTGTTAAATATCAATGTCGTCATTCCTTTGAAACTCATTTGTATGAAAGAATTTTGGAGAAATATACTTTGTATTGTCACATTTGATATAACCTCATTTGAGTTGTGCTATGCAAGTTATATTGTATTCATACAAAATTGTAAGACTATCTTTTGATGAATTTAATCCGCATGATACTTGGATATGATGGACCATATTCCTTAATCATACATATTCTCGGCCTACTTCATGATTTGCAATAATTTCATAATGATTTGAAAATGTTGTTATCAAGGTTTGCTTCACATATCCCCATGATACAGTTCTTCCTCCAGTTGTAAACGCATATCCTATTTGTGATTTAACTTTATGTGAATTAGATAGATGAACTCATTGTATATACCACTAAAGTAGATCCCGATTGTTGAGAATCAAATAATCTCAAATCAATAGTACCTTTCAGGTAACGAAAAATATGTTTAATACCATTTCAATGTCTTTCAGTTGGTGTAGAGTTATATCTTGCAAAAAAATTTACAGAAAATCTATGTCGGGTTGAGTGCAGCTTGCAAGATAGGTCATGTCCCAATTGTATTAAGATATGATACTTCAGGACCAAGAACATTTTCTTCATCTTCAAGTGGACAAAATGGATCTTTTTTTTCAATCAAGTGATTGAATAACCATAAGTGATGCAATTAGATGTGCATTATTCATATAAAAATGTTTTTAAACCTTTTTGTATATGTAGATTGATGAACAAATAATCTTTCAAGAAAGTGCTCAATCTGGAACCAGAGACAACATTTGATTTTTTCCAAATCTTTCATCTCAAATTTATTTTTTAAATAATATGCAGTTTTGTTGAGCTCTTTAAGAGTTCCAATTTAATTTAAATCATCAACATAAATTGCGATAATTGTAAACCCAATATTTGTTTTCTTCATGAAAATACATAGGTAGATATCATTATTATAACCCTTCTTAAACAAATATTCGCTAAAATGAGTATACCACATGTGTTCAGATTGTTTCAATCCATATAATGATCTTTGCAGTTTAATTGGAAACATAGTTTTCGGACATGCATCATTTATTAAGAACATGAAAGTGATAATGTCCATTATAGGAGAATATACTTCCTCATAATCAATTCCAAATTTTTGTGAGAAACATTGAGCAACGTATCGAACTTATATCTTGTAATTTCATTATTTTCATTTCTCTTCCGTACAAAAGTCCATTTGTATCATACAGAGATTATATTTTTAGGTGTTCGAGCTACAAGTTCAAACACTTTTTCGTTTGGCTAAGAAATTCAATTCTACCTATATGCTTCTTTCCATTTTGGTCAATCATTTCTATACTTACAGTTTTTAATAGACCGTGGCTCAAAATCCTTATTTTGCATAATATCAAGAGTTGCGTTAAAGGCAAAAGTGTTGTCTATAACAACATTATTTTGTTTCCATAATTTATGAGATAATACATAATTTATTGAAATCTCATTATTTTTTAACACTTGTGATTTTTTAGGAACCATATTTTCAATATTTGATTGATCAATCTTTTTTAATATTACTTCTTTCGAAATTTTTGGTTGATTTTCTCTTGTACTTTTCTTTTTCAAGGTACATGGTATTTTAAACCAACTGGTCGACCGTGGTTTTGATATATATGAGATTCATTTTCTACAACAAATTGTTCTGTAGGTACATCAATTTATACTATAATATTTTATGCTGGTATACATGATTTTGTCACTTTTTCTTGTATTAATAAATACATCTAATAATTAATTTGTAACTATTTGCAAATGAATGATTTTTTTTCAACTTTTTGCTTACATTGATTGTTGCGGGGATCAAAATGAGATATAGTTGTTTCATTCCAAGAGATTTTTCTTACTTTTTATTACGTGGTTTTTCTTTTTCCAAAGTTGAAGAAGTGATTTCATCAAAATGACAAACTGTAAAACGTGTAGTAAATAAATCACCCGTTAAAGGTTCAACATACCTAATAATAGATGGTGAATCAAAATCAACATAAGTCACAGGTCTTTGTTGGGGACCTATTTTAATACGTTGTGGGGGTGAAATGAGGACTTTGATAGCACAACCAAAAATTCGTAAATGATAAAAATTAAGTTTATGACCAAATGTAAGTTGCAAAAGTGAATATTGATAATGGCAGTTGGTCTCATACGATCCAATGATGCAGCATGTAATATGGCATGACCCCAAACAGAAGTTGTGAGTTTTATTTTTATAAGTAATGGTCTAGTAATAAGTTGTAGACGTTTGATAAACGACTCCACTAAACCATTTTGTGTATGGACACGTGTAACTAAATGTTCAATCTCAATTGATATACAATAATTATCGAATGCTTGTGATCTAAATTCACTAACATTATCAAGACGAATTGTCTTGATTGAGTAATCGAGAAATTGAGCTCGTAATTTTATGATTTGAGCTAGTGGTCTAATAAAAACTACATCTTTAGTGAAAATAGGTAGACATGGAACCATTTGATTGAAAAATCGACTAGTACTATAAAATAACGAAATGGTCCACATGGTGGGTGTATTAGCTGACGTATATCTCCATGAATTCTTTCCAACAATATTGGAGATTCGGCATTGAACATTGTAGTCCAAGTTTTAATAACTAACTTATCTTGTAAACAACCAACACATGAATAATCATTGCGTAAAAGAATCTTCTGGCTCTTTAAATGATATTAATGTGAGTTGTTTATTGTTTGACTCATCACATAACTCATAGATGTCTAAGTCGATCATACCAAAGTATAAAAAATTTTGGGTCGACAAACTTCTGGTTCGTAATAATATTTGATTCAATTATTTTTATAAATGCATAACACATGCCGATGGGATTGTTATTTTGGATCATAAAGTTTTTATTTTATTTGTTTTCTATCAGATATAAAAGAAGTTATGCAAAGATTATTTTTTGTATCGTCAATATATAATTTTGTATTATTTTGTAAAATAATACAAACTCTTCCAAAGCTCTCAACGATATTCAATGCACATGATATCATATTAACGTTATGTTCTACTAATGTTAAGTCCAATATATATTTTTTGTCTTAAAAAATAATAGGCGTAGTTGCATTATTAATCAAACATGTATCTTGACAATCTATCATGAATCTATAATTATAATAAAATTGGTATTATTTAAAAAACTTGAATTTATATTCAAAAGAAGTAAACATAATTTCATATTATGAAATTAATGATGCATAATAAAGTCTCAAATTTTTCAAAAAATATAAGCATATTTCAAACTTAATTTCTAAAATAAAGGGGTATACTAAAAACATAGAAAGTAAACTAATCTATAATTATAATAAAATTGGTATTATTTAAAAGACTTGAATTTATATTCAAAAGAAGTAAACATAATTTCATATTATGAAGTTAATGATGCATAATAAAGTCTCAAATTTTTCGAAAAATAAAAGCATATTTCAAACTTAATTTCTAAAATAAAGGGATATACTAAAAACATAGAAAGTAAACTAATTTATATCTTCCATCACATCCTCGATCAAATGGTCAATATTGGCATTTGGATCGGCAAAGAAATCAAAGACATCCAAGTGAGTTAAATGAATTAGACCATCATAATCAGCAAAATTTGTCTCAAATTTTGCTTTTTCTTTAATTGATTTTTGGTAGAAACTCACAAGGCATTTTTCCTTGCAACAAGTACGTACCCAATGTCCTTTCATTCTACAACAAAGCTACCTTCATCGTGCTCTTTTTTGGATATACTACTTTCATTTGCTTTGTGCCTTTTGAATTTGTTTCCTTGTTGCTAATAGCTTGGTTGCTTATTTCGTGCATAACTTATTTTGCATTCACGTCCATGTCCATGTCCACTCCACATTTACATCCTTATCTTGATATTGCATTTGTTTCAGACAATGGTACAGAACCAGTGGAGATATCCGATGATTTTTCATTAGCAATACATTATTTTGTTCAACTACAAGTAGACAAGCTATGAGTTTGGGGTACTTATTTCAACCACGCCCACAATATTGCTATTGTAAGAGCACATTCGGTGCATGAAAGGTGGAGGCAGTTTTATCCAACATATTTAATCAATGATTTTTTCTCCATAAAAGGTCAATTTCGAACATATTTTAAACAGTTCAGAATTGTATTCACTAACAATTTAAACAGTTTTGCAAGCAACGGTGTATCCACTTATAGTGGGCTTAAGCAAAGGTGATCACATCTTTCAATCAGTTTTTTTTATAAAAAATTTGTGGATCTTTTAAAATGAGGTATTGATTTTTAATACATCATGAAGATTATGGCAAAGGAAGATAAGTACTTTTGCACAATTCTATAAGGATTTTTTGTTTTCTTTTTTTATTGCGCCTCCTATACCATTTGAGACAAGATGAATATCAACATCAAGGACCCATGATAGATAGTTTTTGCCGAAGAAAATATGATTAAACATAGTATAATCACATAATAACTATTCAAGTAGTCAATGAGTTATATGATTTTCTTTGGGGATAAATATTAATTCAAAATTATGTATTCTTCAAAACATGTGCTATTTCGAGAGGACGTTGTATTTTACAATTGATTGTTCAAGAACAATATGTCAATATTTTTCTACAATATTAAAAATTATAATTTATACTCTTCAGAAGCAATTTTTTTTTTCAAATATTAATTATAATGTTGTGCTACTACGCTTTAAACTTTATACAAGAAAAAAAAATATTAATGAAGTTAAGGACAAAAGGAGTATTCATGAAAGAATATATGAAAGAATCATGATTATGATTAATTGTAGCAAAAAAAAAAAAAAAAAACGATTGTATGAAATTGACTCAAATTCATTTTTATCTGAGATTGCGGCGGAATATGATCACCAAATAATACATCTAATGAGAAGCTATGTATAGTCTTCATTGACTATTCAACCGTGTACACCTAATGATTGCGGTTTGCAGAACAAAAGAGTTGCAGAATAAAAAAAAAAAAAAATTGGGTATTTGAATTGATTATGCAAGTTGGTACAAAAAGTAGTGTATATATAAAATTTATCCAAATTGATTATGCTTAGATAAACTCGATAGATAACATGTTATGTATATATAAAAAAATTTATATGTCATCAAATTAATTTTAGTACACGTGATACATAATTATACTCATAAAAAATTATTACCTTCATTAGAATTTGAAGAATTAAATTTTCGTGATGATAACATGAAAGATTTGTGTGTATTTTATTGAGAACCAAAACTCCATATTTATAGGGAAGAATTAAGGATGCAATTTTCGTAATAATAATTTCTAAAAATGTAGAGGTACAATTTTTATTCATTAATAAACTTACCATTTATAACAATTACTATATTTTGATATTATGATTGGTTAATCACTAGTCCAGTCGTTCATCAGAAATTTTGGAATCATCCATTGATTAATTAATTAATACATGTTTGTAAAATAAAATTTTCCTAGAATTGTATTAATATATAATATAGTATATGTGAAAACAAAATTTGCATAAATTCATAATTATCTTTAAAAAACTAAAAAAAAATATTCCACAAATAAAATATTATAAAATACCAAAGTACGAGAAATCGCCAAATTTATTCCAAATAAAAACATGTGAATATTTAAATTTAACTACTCGACGTAACAAACAATCAACTCTGATCATTTTAGGGGAGTCGTAAAATTAATTTTAAAAGTCATTATAAATTTAGGTGTCCTCGATTAAGATTTCAATGGATTCTATTCAAATATATTAAAACCTAGGTGCTTTTTGTTGATGATTTAATGGATTTCGTTATATCCATTAAAATTTTGGTACAGATGTATAAGGATTTTATTAATAAACAAATTATATGATATTTATAACAAACTCTACAAAATTTTACAATTTTTAATGAGATTCTTTTAAATTATGTACAAATCTATTCAGACTACGAAATTCACTGGAAATAACAATTTTAGTTATTAAACTCGAATGTGATCGAATGACCGATCTGACTAAAAACCAAATGGATCGAACAATAATTCGATTGGGGTCTAGTGAGATGACCTTTTCAAATCAATCCTAGATTGGATGGACCGATGGACTTTAATAGAACCCGCAGGTTTTTGTAATCGTCCAAAGTTTGAAGGTCCTGTGAACTGATCTCTTGCCCTTTTGATCATTATTACTTGAGTACAGACCACTAGGTTATTTGTGTAAAAAATGTCATCTGTACATGGCCACATTCCCCCCACAGCAAGGAGACAAGGATAGGTGTCCTCGTATCACGTACAAGGCCATGTGGCCTTGTACAAATAGCATAACGTTATTAATGTTAGTTGTATAAATGATTGATAGTATAGTATTTAACATTTATTTTCCAAAATTTCAACTAGTTGAGGATTTTACTACTTGTAGTGACAGCTTTCCAAAAAGGGTTATAGAATTAAAGGGTATTGCTTACGTGGCTTTTATTTTACTTAACAAAAGGATAGCCCGTATTTGATCACAATAAATTTTTTATGTTTTGTCTCAATTTTCGAGATCATTATAGGATGCCAAATAAAATTGAAAAATTACATCCTTAATATCATTCCAATGTACTCACAACCTAGTGTTCTGCGTTGTTAACCGCAAATGAAACGTTTAATCGTAGCAAATATTATAATGCGTCAAAGTAAGCCGTTCCGAACTAATATTTCGAAATTTCGATAACATGAAAACTTTAAAAATTCTTCAACAAGCATACGCTAATTGAATCCACAAATTGCCTACGTAATCTCGAAGCTCATTTCGAAAATTATATCATAGACATATTGAATGGTCCAAACAAATAACGAAAATAATTGCGTCAAATGTGAGTCTTAAAAAGATGCGTCTAACTCGTCTTTTTTTTAATTGTTTTTCAATTATTTTATTAATGTTAATTAATTTTGCGCGAAATTTTTTAAAATATAACTTACATCATTTATTAGGAAATTTTACAAGGGGAATGACGTCAAAAATTTTCGAGTCGTTACAAGATTGGATTGCGAGTTTTGCTCCTTTCAATTTGCGGTGGTATGATAATTTTGAAGGAGCAATAGAAGCGACCGAACTATCAATTGACTTCAACACTTGTTCACCCATCTCCTTGCATCCCACACAAAAATTGCAGTGGTATGATGATTCTAAAGAAATTAAGTGAATATATGAAAATGTAGAGGAAGAAAGATGACTAACACGAATAGAGATTGCAAAGCACGACAAATACAAGAATAAAAGTACAACTCAATCGAAAGCATTACAAGTCTACTTCATTGTCTCATCCCACGCAAAAAATCAGTAGAAGATTGATTTTTATATGAGATAGAAGACAGAAAACTTAATTAATCACAGAGAAGTGTAGTTTGAAACGAACATAACACTTGAAAGGAGCAAAACATGGAGTTCAATCTTGTAATGACCTAGAAATTTTTGATGGCACACCCTATGTAAAATTTTCTAATAAAATGATGTAAATCATATTGAGAAATTTGTCACGCAAAAATAATAGAGGTTAATGAAATAATTGAAAAATTCAAAAGAAAAACGAGTTAGATGCCTCTTTTAACACGCACGTTTAACTATTTTGATATCCATTTGAACCATTCGATACATCTATGGTATAGTTCTCGAAACGAATTTCGAGATGACTTAGGCAATTTTATGGATTCGGATATCATACGATCGTCTGAGATTTTTTAAAGTTAGCATGTTATCAAAATACTAATTTAAAACGATCTACTTTGATGGGTCGTAACATTTGCTACGATTAACCATTTTATGCACTATTAACAATTTGAAAAACTAGGTTGTGAGTATTACAAAATGGTATTAAGAATGCAATATTTTTTTACTTCATTTAGCATCTCGTAATGACCTCAAAAATTGAGAAAAAAATTTAAAATAATTAATGTGATCAAATACGGGTTATCTTTTTTTTTTTAGTCAAATAAAAGTCATGTCAGCAATACCATTTCCTTTTGTAACCCTTTCTGTAAAAGCTGCATGTACAAGTAGCAAAAATTGTTCACCTCCAATAAAATAACATAAAATTTTTTGTATAGCTAGCTTGAAAGATTCATTGCATCTATCTCACGCTTGCATCTATCCCTTGATTTGAATCTGTCAAGCTATCTGTATAAAAATATTTGTACAAGTAAAATAATTGAAAAATATTTTAAGATATGTACATAAAAAAATTGAAAGAAGACGTTCATTAATTTCTGAAGAACAATAAACTATTTAATACTTCTTTTTATTTCTTTAAAAAAAGTTGTACATCATTTAGAAAAATATAATCAATCATTTTTTTAGAAAATTTCAATGGATACATTGATCCATGGATTTGACCAGTGGTCCAGCAACTTGACTAATGACCTTGTGATAAGATGACTTAGACGAATCGAGTTTGATAACTATGTTTATAATTTTTTAAAGTCCCTCAAAATCCTCGTTGAGGATGACCTCCTTAAGTAACTAGTTTGAATTGAAACATAATTACCAAATCTCTTTTGAATATAAACATAAATAAACATTTAAACGTACCATTCGCGTAATAAATAATTACTAATTGAGCATAAATCAAGTAAAAGAAATAAATTAATTTGGAGGACGTCACCATGACACAAAGTGCTTGTGTGAGTGAATTTCAAAATAACTTTTGTCTACATTCATATTCAATCATAAATTTCCCCAAAAAAAAAAAAAATAAAAAAAAAAAAAAACCCTTTTAAAATAATCACTTCCTCACAAACACAAAACATCTTCTTCGTAAAAAATTCAAGTTAGAACTCTTAAAAATAATCCTTTCAATGTCAATTGTCAACAAACCACTCAAAATACATCTACTCCGTACGCGCAAGTATATATACATGACATATAAAAATTTAAGATAGTGATGGTGGCCAGAACCAATGACGTTTAGTCCAACCAGATATGTTCACATACCCTTTATGGATAACATATTCTATATTCTTTTTAATATTCTTCTTTCAATTGTGGAATAAATTGTGTTCCACTCACAGCCAATCCCAGCATCGTGCACATAATAAAAAATAATATATTTAAGAAGAATAGAATCAATAAATTAATTCTATCGAGTTGATCCAAATAAATAATATTAGTGTTAAAATAAAGGGTGTGAAGGATTTGATTCCTTCACAAATTAAATTGCCATAAACAAAGAGAATTATCTTCCATTTATGCATAGTAGTTTATTCTAAAACTCCATAGGGTCACAACTAGCTTGTGGCACGTTAATCGAGGGGCGGGCTAGTTTAATTTCTTTTTCCCTCATCCTTTAGCCGAGTTTGAGACCGGTTACTTAAAGTTCGAGTACGTGGAAGGTAAAAATTGTACACGAACAACTTGTTACACGTACAATTTTTTTTACAAAAATAAAAAATAATATTATAAAATAACAAATCCTGATTAATATAATTAAATTAAATATCACTTACTTGATGATATGCAATTTCAACATTTTTATTTTGAAATGGAAATGAGTATCTTGTCAATCTTTCACGCACATTAATAATTTCAAAACATCTTATTTCAGTCGGCTCCTGATTTCAAACAAAATCCTCTTACTTGCACTCAAAATAGATTTCGAAACTATAGTGCTAATCAGAGGTGTTGGTAGGTCTTTTGCAATTACAGAAACCATTGGCCATCATCGCTCGTATTTTCGTCAGAATTCAATTACTTCTTTTAAACTTTTTTAATTATTTTGTTGTTAGGCATATTATGATTAAAGTAATCAATTAATTCAACATGCAATTCATTTGGACTTGCTTCCGATATTTGATTACATGTAGTAGACAAATTACTTTCAGTGTAACCTATTGCATTTGCATCATGTCTATACGTGTTATAGCCTTTGAATAAAGTTAATATTTCAGCGTCGTCTTCTTCAGTATCAACGGGCGGAGTCGGTACAGAAGATACTCGACTAATATTTGCACATATTTCACATTAAGTTTGTTCTAAATTTCTATAAGTGATTAGTGTATTAAAAGTTAAAAGTCTAGAAATCTGATCAATATATATTTAGTACCTGATAAATTGTATCGGAGTCTATGATGCATGCTAAAGAAAATTATATAGACAAATCTTTCCAATATTTTCTTAATTTTAATTCCATAGAATATGATTGCCCTAAAATTGGGATCATTTTTGTATTTATGAAAAAATCTTGCAATTATATAAAAACGTTCAAACACCATACACCTAGTGGGATAGTAAATTTCAAATAAAATATTTGTAGTCATAAAAAATTGTCAAAATTTTTTAATTTTAAAAGTTAAAAGCTAATCGTATTCATTAAAATAGTTTCACCCAACTTTTCTAATATATTTATTGTTATAAAATTCACTTATTAAATGTTCAAAACATTTGCACGATTTTAATAATAAGTGAAGTTTCATCTATGCCCTTCGTCATTAACAAATGTTTTAGTGTTCGTCACCCCAAGTTCGGCACCAAATTCCTCAAATGTTTGTTTTTTACTAATTGAAATCGTGATATATACTAGTGCATCTCCAATTCTTTGAATTTCAATCTTAATATGTTTCAAACCATCTTGCATAATTAAATTAAAAATATGGCACATAAAATGAATATGAAACAAATAACCATCAAAATCGGACTGCAGTATCCTACACAATTTATCGATAACTTTCTTATTAACACTAATTTTGTTGAATGTAAAAAGGATGAATTTTACTCTCGCAATGATATTTTTAAATAATATTCATACATTATATACATTATATATAACACCTCCATATTTTTTCAAATCGGTAATCAATTATTTTTTTTTATGAAGGAAATATTCTATTGTATCGAACGAATAGTATTTCGACTTAACCTAACGTACCTCAGTTGAAAATATTTTTTCACATACGAGACGAAATGTTGGTTTTATTAGAGGTAACTCTGTAGCGGGACGAACTTCACAAATCCCGTTTAAGCTTTCTCCTCCAAATATATCCACATGGAAAGTGGCAAAGAAGTAGAACCGGCACCTGGACTGCCAAATTGCAATTGCGTTTGACCAACAACAAGAAGCCCATGTTTGGCCGCACATACTTTGTAGTAACAATTGAGAATAAATTTAAATTGATCCCATCATTTTGCCTATTTTTCCCCCTCTTGCATCGAGAATGACTAATTCATGTTCATTATCATGTTTCGCTTTGGGAATATCAACGTCATTGAAATTAATTGAATTAATACTTCTATGATCATCAAAATCTAGAATATTTTTGGGAATGGGTACTTTATTCAGACTGAAAAATTCATTATGAAATTGACTTTGCGGCTTCATAGGTGATTCGCTTCCGATAACGAACAAGCCCTCAACAAATGACCATGGATCCATTTGTGAATTATGATGAAATGTATAGTAAGTAATTAAGTAAGTAAATAAAGAGTATGGAATGAAATCAAGAATTGATAGAGAGTTGATGTGTAAAATTATAATTGTAAATTTATAGTGTGATAATTGATATTGAATAATCGAAATTGAAAGTAGAAATGAAAATGTAGTAGATTGTAGAATGTGGAAGAGAGTGAGAGTTGTTGGAATGTTGTGCAAAAAAATTGGAGATGAGTTAGGGTATTTTTAGAGTAATAAAAAGGAAAAAATAAAATAAAATAAAGTGGCCAAAATGGCAACTTTTCATAGTTTAGTGACGGTCGTTGAACTTTCCAACAGTGACCGAAAAAAAGTGATCGTTTTTGTCACTGTTCATGGCGAGTCGAGCTAGATCGACTCGTGCTGACGAGCCCAAGTTGCCCACAAGCCTCTTTCCCTGAATCGAGCAGTCGAGCCGACAAGTCGCTCGGCCCGTTTGACACCTAGTCACAACATTAGTTTTGATTAAAAGCTACAAATAGCTTATATGATATAATTAGGTCGGGCCACTAATACTCAACATATCGGCATGGAAATTTTAGAGGAGATTATATGAAAACATAGTTTTAAAATTACATTATCATCAATTAAGTTTTAACTGATTTTATTCAAAATCAGGTGTTAATTATATTTTTACTATGTTAAAAAAAAATAATTAAAAAAAAAA